>JAURVB010007258.1:0-117175 GCA_033002965.1 Piper betle
ATATTGTGTATGAGGACTTTCATGTATCTACTAACTTCTTTCTAGTGTTTATATGAATTATTAGGTTCAATCAAGTGGTAACAATAATGTAATTTGAACGCCGTTTTTGTAATGGTGAAAATGCAGTTTGTTCTTGATATAGAAGAAATGAAATGGTGAAAACTTGATTGCTTTTTCATTGCACATTGCACTCGTTATATCATGAGTTCTTATGAGTTTTTTTATTGTTTAGGCAGCTATAGCAGGATCGATGATTGATGTAAGATTAGGCCTTTCGGAGCACATTCAAGACACAAACACGATATTCTCACTTGCGTTGGATGAAGAAGATGTGGAGAGCATCAGAGAGGCATCTGCTGAAGGGAAGGATCTCATGAAAGTAGTTGGTCATTGTGGTGACGAATATCGGCAGATATAGATTCATAAAATACACATTTGTTCTAAAGCGGCATGCAAATATTGTTCTGATCATGGAAAACAAATGTTGTTTACAATGGAAAGTCACATTTCATCTTAGCCAATGCAAAGTATCATGGTTTTCTCTTTTTCAATTTTGGGACAATATTTTTCGATTACTTCAACAATCCCATTATACTCCACAATCCGAATTTTGTTGTGAAACAGAGTCTTGAAACAAGCCTACCAGAATGCTTTGTTCACGCTACCAACAAAATTGCACGCCAAAATTGCAGAAGAGGATCAGAACATCTTTGAAAATGGAAATTCCAGTTACAAACATATCACACAAAGTTATGGTATACACTATATACGATCTAGAGCATGCAATTCAAAACTGCCAAATCCAGTTTAGCAAAAAGAAAGCAAACTGTAGCACCCATAACTCAAAGAGTTTGTATACATCAGTTGGAAGCAGCAACAGTTTCAGCATTAGCCTCTTCCCAGAAGGAAGTCTGCTTTCCTGTCTTTGAAACGGTTTTCAATACAGCCTCCGGATCCGCATTGCCTTTCACTGTCACTTTTTGCCGCTCCATATCCACATCAAATGATTCAACACCTATAAAAATAAACCCAATAGATGAAATGAATCCAAGAGATTCTTCATAGTGCAGTTTAAATGACTTCATTAAGGGAATTATACCTGTGACCAAGAGCCCATATATCACGTCTTCCTTCGAAAGCCATTTTCCATAGACAAGTAGCAAATAAAGGTGAGTCCAGTATCAATTTTTTGATTGTCCTGCTAGAATGGAAATTTTCAAATAGATGTTCATCGTCGGTATCGTCAGTGTTTGGCTGCGCAGCCAAGAAGCTATGGCTTCATTTAAAGCTTTCAACTTATTGCCATATGGTTGCTGAAGAATGCTGCCAGCTCCCCCAGTGGCAACCTTGAGTACATCAAGATAAGCGTATAATGAACAGTTAATTGTATTTAACTTACAAAGATGGTACATTGCAAGATCACACACATCATACCTTATACAAGACTTCTCCGCCAAAATTCGATCTAAGCAACTCCCCGGCATTTTCAATACATGTATCAATGAGACTCTTCATAAAGAACAAGAACAACTTAGCTTGCAGTACAAATATTAGCCAAAATAGCAAAGCTGAATTTTGATAAACTGAGCATGGGATTTTTTTGGGTAAATGAAGTGCAAAACAAAGGAAGCCCAACATCATAATATCATAATTGATCAGATCTAAAATGACAAACCTCGCCAAGCCCACTATCCACCAGCAGCTCATATCTTCGCACAGATGGGTCTTTCTTGCTTCCATTCATTAAATGTGCACCCTCTTCCTTTCCATCTTCATCATTTTTCTCTGCCAATTCACATCCTTCAGCATCTTCGGCTGTCTTTTCTAAATCCATATTTGCAGCATGATTCTGGCAATTCATTCTGAAATGTTAATGAGCAGAACAGACATATCTGTAATGGCAAGATATTTAGCAGGTTCTAAGGCAACCAAAATATAAGAATCCACTAACTCGAATAGATACCTCGGCAGATATAGATGGAACTGACAAATTAAGATTCACCATATCATCTGGGCTAAAATAGCGAGTGGAATTTGGATGAAGATGTTGTAACAATTCCCACCTGAAAACCATAAAACCCAAAATCACCCATCAGCAGTCGGGCGCATCGACGGAAGCGACGAGGAGCTTGGACACAGCAAGCTTCTAGCTTTGTAGCTTGGGCGGAGAGACGGCAACGTCGAGAGGGCGGTGGCCGCCGGAATCGACGGCGGTGACGTCCGCGCCGGCGGCGAGCAGCATCAGGACGGCCTCGACGGCGTCGAGGGAGCCGCCGGACCAGTGCAGTGGAGGCTTGGAAATTGGATGCAGCTGATATGATATGGTTAGGGTTTTATCATACATATATTAATTTGGACGGTCCACATTAATATGGTTTCTGCCGCTAGCTCATATATATATAGGAAAAGCCATACTTCCTCATCACCCTCCATTCTACAAAAATTACCCTCGTTTTCCAGAGTTGAAGACATCAGAAAAAACTTCATATACTAATCTAAGTCCTTATATACAGAAAAATCCACCTATTCATATGTGCTATATAGACTACCCTGTTGATCAACTGGAATCACTTGATCCAGCTGAAGTTGCATTACGATATTGTCCTTTATATTCACATTTCTTGGTTATGTCCAACAAACCAAGATACTTCTTTGAACTAGTATTACAAGACATGCTTTCATGTGAGATATTACATAGGTATCAAGGATCTGAAAATATATTAACATATCCTGAAAATTATGAGACAAAGATTCCATATAGTAAAATGGTAATCCAGAAAATAGTGACTATGGAAGAGTATGGTCATCCCCATACTATTCGAAAATTTACTAATGTTCAGCCTCCTCCTGGTCTATTTCCAAATGAGTACAATTACTGGGACTATGTGGAAGCTTTTCATAGAGTCTTGTTCTATAAAAATCCTACTCATCAACACTCTTGGTTTATACGTATGGATTTACCTAGAAAGGGTCAGCTTCCTTTTTGGTTTCATCAATGGTTATCCCAATTTGGTCCTGAGATTGCTAACCTCCCTAAATATTACAAAAGTCAGTATGAACAGTTTTCTAGAATAGTGGAAAAATCATTCCAAAACTCTTTCTTCTATTTTATCCGGTATTATAGAATTCCTTGGATACTTTCATGGAATTTCTGTTTCCATACCTTTGAGGATAAGGGCATTATCATACCCTCACTGGCTTACCGTGTTTATACTAGATGGTGGGATAAGTTCACCCGTACTATTAATCTTCCAACCAGAGAAGAATTATTTCCTGAGCCAGTTCTGCCCTTAACCGTTCCAGCCATTTCTGTCTCAGTACTCCCACCAGTACTACCCCCTAATGTGTATGCTTGGTTGCTACAGGTACAGGAAGACAATCCTAGATTACCGCATGATGAAGCAATCAGATTAGCATTTATGCTAAATTCCTATGGGGTATCTCCAAAGTTACAGCCAATACCAGAGCCGAAGCCGCTCTCTTCTGATGAAATTGAACAAATAGTAACAACCCTTGCAGACAGTCCTTGCCAGGCCGGGTTTGCCCAATCTCCCCTTGGAACAAAGGATTTATATTGTAGACAATGCGGAAAGAATGGCCATACGGATGTGGGTTGTCCAGAGGCTCCATTTGACGACGATGAAGGCCCAAGATGCTTTTGTTGTGGCCAGTTTGGTCACAGTGCTTACCTCTGTCCAGCCATAGTCAGATCGCCTACTCCAGTAGTTAGTCCCTCAAAGTCAGTTGATTCTCAGAAGTCCTCTACCAACACTGTACATTTGGACTCAGCACAATCTCCGTGGAGAACTGTTTCTGTGGGTCCCTCTGTAGGCCCCAATGTGGGTCCCTCCTCTGGGCCCAAGGTGGAGCCCAAGTGAGTAACCGGTTACCCAGGTAAGAGGTGTTGTGCCTTTTGAAGTCTATAAATTAAGAGTCCCTCTTCACTTGAGGAGCACCACGAAAACTCTCCAGCTCCCAAATAGTCTGTCTGTTTTCCTTCTGTCAAGCTTTCTGTTCTCTTCCTTTCACTTCTAAAACTTTGATCTTGATGATTCTCTCCTCCTTCTGATTTCAACGTGGGATTTCAGAACTTCTTTCGCCTTTCTTCTTTCTTTCCTTCCAGCCTCATGTTTATAACGTTTGAGTAACATCGCTTTCAGGAATCTTCTTTTTCTTTTCTCCTTTTCCTATTTTCCTTATCACGTTTCTGAGTTTCAGTTTCATTTGAATTTCGTTTGAGTTTCGTCTGAGTTTCAGTTTCGTTTAACAGTTGTGTGTTTGTAAGTATCCTGTTTCCCGGTTTTCAGAAAATCCAAAAACATAAGAAATTCAAAAAATCCAAAAAATTTTATGAAGTTTGCTGTAAGTTTGTTATTTTTATACAGTACAAATACTGTACGAGTTTTGTAAATACATACTTGTATTTGTATACCTGTATGTATACTTTGTGTATTTACTTCTGAGTGGAAGTAAGTGAGTGTGTAAAAGTAAAGTTGTAAATTTACCAGCTGTGAAATAAAGACTATTTTTCTGGTATGTCTTCTTATCCTTTAAGGTTCAAAGTTAACCTATAAATCCCTGAGTTGGATTATTACTCCTGAAAAAGGATATAAGTTTCTTTCCTGTTGCTCCCGAAAAGGGATATAAGTTTATTTCCTGTTACTCCCAAGAAGGGATATAAAGTTGTGACTCCCGAGAAGGGAATATTTTTATAGTGGGTTCAGTATGCTCTGTGATTGCGACTTAGGTTGATCTTTCACATCAGAAGTAGACCCTATTATGTTATTATTGGTTTTAACTTGTTTATTGCTGTGTTAATATTTTATTGTGTGTTGTGCTATTACTCTGTTGTGTAAATTACTGTCTGTTGTAAATTATTGTCTAGTGTTAGGAGTCTGTTGGAAAGTAATTTAAAAACTTTTAAAAATTTTTAGAAATCCGCGCTGATTGTGGTATCAGAGCCAAAGTGATCTCTAGAAACAAGTTCTAGGCTAGGTGACGCAGTACCTTTGGTAAGTCGACGCAAGGCCGTGGAAGGCGAAGTCGCAGTTTGAGGTGTTCTGCTAGGAAATTCCTAGTTTAGGATAAGAATTTGGAGAAAGCAATGGCTTTTTTACAACAACTAGTTAAGAAATCTAAAGATTTAGAAAGTTCTAAAATTACGGAACAACTTGTCTATAACAATATAGAACAAAGGTTAAATAAGTGGAGTATTCCTAAAGTTAAACCTAGTAAAATATATAATAAAAGATTATTAGAATTTAAACAGGCTTATCTAATTAAAACTTATGAAGAATCTATAAGTTTACAGAACTTTACAGATAATCTATCACTCTTAAGTAATAAAATACTAGAAGAGTTAAGAAATGAATATAATTATATACATTTAGGACTTGTACAAATAGCAGTCAAACCATTAACAAGAGATGGTTTAAATACCTCTATTCTATTATGTCTTAGAGATAATCGTCATAATAAATTTAAAGATTCTCTATTAGGAATAATTGAATCCAGTTTAGGAACTGGCCCAGTTTATTTCAACTGTTACCCCAACTTTTCATTATCTTTAAGTGATCCCCATCTAAAAGAGGCTCTGTGTTTAAATATGAAAACACAAGGGTATGATATGAAAGAAGGATCACAAAACATATGTGTTTTATATAGAATATGTTTTAAAGCAATGACAACAATAAAACCAAATGCTAAATTAGCATCAAGAAAGGGTAATACTACATTATTCCAAATAGATACAACAAAGGCCAACATAGAAATTCCTAAGATAATTAGATGGACTGATATAATTTTACCAGAAGTATGGAAATTAGAACAGATAGTTCCACCTAAAGTAGAAAGAAGAGATGCAGAAGCCATTATAGAAGAAAATAATGGGGATGTTAGTATTATCTTTGGTAGAAATAGTACATCTACTAGATTGGTACCAAATGATAAACCATCCAGTTCTAATGTTGCTGGCATACTTATGTCAGAACAAAGAATTCCTCATGCGTTATACACGGATGAGCCAAGTTTCTCTGAAATGGAATTTAAAATAAATACTATTAAGTATATCCCAGATAGAGAGAAATGTTCTAAAGAATTTATGCTAGATAAAAATAAATCCTTTAGACAATGGTATTTTAAGACGTTTGATAAAATTCAAATACAAGAATATAAAACCCAATACTATGAAGATTTAGCCATTATAGGATATGAAATTCCTTTTGCTAAATGGTTTCAAGACTTAGTAACTCCTAAGATTATGGTAAATAAAGAGACTCGCTCTTGGGAAAACCAAGAGGGAAAAGTTATTTACAGTAAACATCCTCCAGTAGGGAAAATTAAATATGGATCAATAGAAGCTTTAAGTTTCGTATCAATAGATAATAAATCTGAAGATATGAGTATACTTATTAAACAAAATAATTATACCCATATGCACTTACAGACTATAGCATCACAGTTATCCACTATAGAGGAAAACTGGTTACCTAGATCAAAAGATAAAGGTAAGATAGATGAAGTAACAGGAACAAGTTTACTTCAACCAGCCTTAATTAAACCTCCTACTATAACAAAGAAATTTAATACTAGACCTCCATTAACTAATGAATTCTTAGAAAAGTTAACAGATAAATTAGGACATTTAAACATAAAGGATTCTATAAAAGTAGTAACTTATAATGAATCTGATTTAAGAAATCAATTTATGGAAAATATAACGGAAGTAAAAAATGTACAACCTTTACCGTTTAGTAGAAATTATTATCAAAGACCTACCCCAGCTACGGTATTATTCGAGGAAGGAAATCAATCTGTCTTAAGTTATAATGGAAAATCCATCTATGAATGGAATTTGGATGGCTTCTCTGAGTATCAGATTTTAACATTATTACATAATATGTTAATGTATGCAACAATATGTAGAACAAATCAAAATTCTGATAGACAGATAGCTGAGATGATAATAGCTGGCTTTTCAGGACAACTAAAAGGTTGGTGGGATAATAATCTTACTCCTGCACAAAAATTAGAAATATTAGGAGCTGTTAAGGTAGAACCTAATACTAATCAAGCAGTAGAAGATACTGTATATACTTTAATCCAAACAATCTTAAGACATTTTATTGGGGAATTAACTAGTCTTAAGGAAAGAATTAAAGAATTAATATTAAACTTAAGATGTCCAAATTTAACACACTTTAGATGGTATAAAGATACCTTTCAAACTTTATTATATCAAAGAGAAGACTCTAATCATGATATATGGAAGGAAAGATTTATTTCAGGCTTACCTACTTTATTTGCAGAAAAAGTTAGAACTAAACTTAGAAGTCTACATAATGGTATAATCCCTTATGAACAATATACTTTTGGACAGTTAGTAGGCCAAGTAATAAATGAAGGATTAAGTTTATGTAATGATCTTAAGATAAAAAGTCAATTAAAGAAACAAAGACTTTTAGGTAAGAAGGAACTGGGGAATTTTGTTCCCAATTTGGTACGAATTTACTCCCTAATTATCCTACAAAAGTTAACAAAACTGGAAATAAATCTACTAAAAAGAAAACTAGAAGACCTTATATTCCTTATAAGAGAAAGAAGTCTAGTGACAAAATAAAGAATAAACCTTCTAGTTCTAAAATTAGAAAACCATCTAAACCACAGAAGAAAACCAAACCCATAGTATGTTGGGATTGTGGTCAAACAGGTCACACACGAAATCAGTGTAGACTAAAGAAGAAAATCAGAGAATTAAAAATCTCTGATGAAGAAAAAGAAATACTTATAAACTTAATAGATGATCAAGATGAAACATCTGAGTATGATACATCTGATAATGAAGTATTAGAAGTTAATACAACCACTGAAGAAGAAAGTACTTCAGATAGTGATAGTCTTTGCGATTGTGAAGAAACAAATATAATTAAAGACTTAAATAATTTACAAATAAATGTAATTACTGCTCAGGAAGAATTATTGTTAGATATGATAGATTCAATAGAAAATAAAGAAGATCAGAGAAAATTTATAGAGAAAATTATTGAATCAAAGAATAAAGAAAAATCTAAATTTAAACCTGAGACAGAGGCATTATTACATCCTTCTTATACTATGACAGAAGTATTAGGAAGATTTAAAAAGAAAAACCTATAACTACTAATGATTTAATCAAAGAAATTAATGAATTAAAAACAGAAGTTTTATCATTAAAAAGAAGAATAGAAGTCTTAGAATTAGGACAAGAAGTTAAAAATGATTCTGAAGAAGACGAAGAAATTAACATCCTGGATGAATTAAAAAATTTCCATATAGGAGAAAGTTCTAAGACCATGGAACTTCAAGAGGAAGCTCCAGAAGAAAATTATTTAAATGTAATAGAACAAACTATTACAAGGAAATATATGTTAAAGATTAAAATCATCGTGTAGTGTGGTGAATTGCATTGCTAGCAGCATTTGCTTGGGTAGTTGTTGCAATGGTTGATTAATTTTCATTTGTTACGAAGATCATTGGAGTTTGCTTGGGTTTATGTAAAGTGCTTTTTTTGGATCGTTAATGTTCTGCTTTCTTGCTGATTTTGCATGACTATGAGACAGTAGTTTACTGAAGTAGCAACTGGTGAAGCAGAGTTAAC
Organism: Piper betle; assembly: GCA_033002965.1. Taxonomy (NCBI): domain Eukaryota; kingdom Viridiplantae; phylum Streptophyta; class Magnoliopsida; order Piperales; family Piperaceae; genus Piper; species Piper betle. Next base: position 8,636 of record JAURVB010007258.1, read on the forward strand.
TCTTATAATGGCCATGGCATTGTCCTGCAAGCATGCTGTATCACGCTCCCTGTTCATCTTCATAGATTTTTCTCCCAATCCAAGCAATATATCTGTAAGTATGCTGTGAGCATTCACTTTTGAGACTCAAAGAGAAAAGTTGTTGCTGTGTGATTTTAAGTGGTTGTGGCATCGGGGATCTGAGTTTGATGCAAATGCTTTGCAGCAAAGGTCGGCATTTCCGAGTTCTTAGGTGGCATAGGGAAGGGGGTGGAGGCCCATGTTGACAAGCTGGAGAAAGAGATTGGAGATCTTCAGAAGCTGCTGGTCACGAGAACTCTCAAGCTCAAGAAGCTTGAAATTCCTTGCAAGCACGTATGTGGGCCTTTTGTCTGTTTTCTTTTATGGATGTCATCTGAGGTTGAATATGTGTCCATTTTATTGCAGAATTTGTGTGACATTCTTGATAAATGTAGGATCAAGAACTTGGTTGTCTTTCTAGCGATTTATGGATTTTTTTTCTGCCTCTAGAGAAAATATGCACCTTAGACTTGTTATTGTGTAATTAGTTGTTTGATAGACAATGTTTGGCTCTTCTTTTAATGCTTGACAAGTACTTTGAAACTTAAATCAAAACTTGTATGTGTTTTGACACTCGTTACATTGCATTAAGCTATAATTGAGGTAATTTTAGATTCTTACTTGTGACAGTTAAAAATATTGTGTTACATATTCTTTATGGAGCATTATATGATAAGTGTTGGAAAAGATTTGGAGTCTCAGTTCTGTATGTCACAATTATTTTCTGTAATTTTTATTTTTTTCATTTCACTGTCATAAAACTGTTATCCTTCCTTGATATTCGAGGCGAAAATCCTGTTGTTTCCTCTACACAAGGTCCTTGTTTAGGCGTATTCTCTCCCCTTTTCAATAGCATGCTCTCTGTGTTTGATTTTTGTTTTGGCGACCAGCTGATTAGAGATTAACGGCAGCGTTTGCTTTAATGACAGAGGAAATTGATCTTGTCATACGCCCACAAGTACAGATTGGGCTTACCAAGCGTTCTTGTTAGGAGAGGTCATTTATTTGATGAGTAGTCGGTCTGAAGACAATTTGGCTCAACGCTTGCAAGGCAGTCAGGCAGTTAAACATCTTAAGTGCAGGGAGTGATAATATAACATCTACAAATAATTGTAGGCTGTTGAGCATACTTTCTTGGATTGAGCTTTACTGGTGCGATGAATGAGATGTTAGGCTGGGTTGCTTCCATTAGACATGCTTCAATATCTGTTCGACAAATGGAACTATCCAACAAATTCTTCAGTAATCTCTTGTTCATTGGGTGGGTAATATTCTAGATATGTTTTATTGATTATGCTCAGCACATAAAAATTATATTTATACCAGTAAATTTTGTATAAATCTACAATAACTAAGCTAATCTTCTTGGTAATATTTGATCGTTAATAGTGCAAATGCAATTATCTACAATTATACGTGCCTAATATACTACCATTAATTGATTTTTATGAAGCTGCAAAATCAGTTAATTAAGAATCAATACACCTGCTTTTAAAAGGAGACATTATAAATGGAAAAAGATTAAAATTAATTAATTAAAAAATTAAAATCCCACGCCGGGTAAGGACCAATGAGAAATATATATATATTCCGATGGACTTTTCTATAATATTGCGAAATCTAGGGAGCATTCGATCTTCTTTTCTCGCTCCTTGGTACGAGGCGAAGAAGGAGGAGCTCCTCCGATCAGATCTCCGCCGCCGACACTCGCCGACGCCGATCTCCCGACCATGGCGAGCACTCTACTCTTCGAAATCTCTGTTTTTTATCCTATTCATTGTGGTGTGTGTGTGTTTTTTTGGTTTGGTTTGGTTTGGTTTGATTTGGCTTCCATTGAGCATGGTAATGCAGATTTTTTTTTTAAATGGTTCTGGTTTCTTGTTGTTCAATCTATTTTTTACATGTTCATGTATATGTTTGTTAATTCGTATGCATTTTGATTCATCACGAAATTCGGCACAACAGTAGGTATTGGCGTGCATATATGCGATCTATGGTTCTGGGTTCGATTACTGGTTGAAAGAATGGGAAACGTAGAGATGAAAAACATTGTGCTGAGTTTACCGTCTTATCAGAAGAGAATAACTTGTATTTGCTTGGGTATATAGCTTTGGGAGTCTAACCAAAGTAGTATTTTGGTTCATAGGTTGGCGAAGGCTGTGTCTCGTCGTGGACTCAATCATAACTCTGCTGTTAAAACTCTGTAATTAGTAGTCTGATGTAAATAAAGTACTTACCTTACATCGGAAAAAGAAAATCGTTGTATTTGCTTGTTAAGTGGCTAAAGCAATTATCATTATCAGATTGCTCGCTTGGACTCTATTTATATCTGATGTTTGATAATTAAGAGCTGTTGCTAGTGGGTATGGGTTAGAATTACTGATATCGGTTTGTATTTATGTAAAATATTCTGACTCTGTGCCGGTTTATATCTGAATGTGATATAAACTGTTGATTCATGCGCAGGAGTCTTGCCCGTCTGTTAAGAATATTATCATTCTTGACTCTGAAGGTAAGCGCGTGGCAGTCAAGTACTATTCGGATGATTGGCCGACACTCAATGCAAAGTTAGCATTTGAGAAGTCTGTTTTTACCAAGACCCAGAAGACAAATGCAAGGACAGAAGGTAATTTACCGAGGTCAGCAATGTTTGTTTGGTGTATTGAGTTTTATCATGTCTCTTTGAACATTTTATAAGGAGATGGCTACTCTTGAGCATAGATGATAATTGTCGAAATGGATGTGAAGGCAGTAGTTTTTAGGAGATCTTTAATCTATTTTAAGTGGGGCTCATTATATAGTTCTTTACATGTATTATTTGTATCATTTACTTGTTTCGATTGAACACATGTGGCAATGTAGATAGCTTTATTGTTTGGTACTGCGTAGAAGTTGTTTTTGTGCAAAAAATGTGGTAAATTCATGGCGTATATTTGCACTTTCCACTCACCAGTTTCAATGTTACTGATGGATGACTCTTATTTATATTCTTGCAGCTGAGATAGCCATGTTTGAAAACTATATTGTGGTCTACAAGTTTGTTCAGGACTTGCATTTTTTTGTTACTGCTGGTGATGATGAGAATGAGCTCATTCTAGCCACAGTTCTTCATGGCTTTTATGATGCAGTTGGCCTTCTTCTGAGGTGATTTGCTTTTTCCTTCACTGAGTGCATTATTTAAGGGCCTATCTTCCTCAATTTGGCCATGACCTATGGGTCATAATGACGTTTCCTGAAAGCCACACCCTGTCTAATCTTTCTGTTTTTTTTTTTTTGTTAATTGCAGAAACAACGTTGAGAAAAGGACAGCACTAGAGAACTTGGATCTTATTCTTTTATGCCTCGATGAGATTGTTGATGGAGGGTATGGGACATCTAGAGCTTTTGTATTGGGTTTACCAAGACAAACATTTATTTTTGTTATCAAATTTCTGGGTGCATATATTTGTGCATTGTCCATCACATATTTTTAAATGAAATTTAGGGAAAATCCTTTGTGCATTTAGTTTTTTGTATGGCCCAATTTTAGTATAACTCAAGTGATCTGGTTATTAGGCAATAGTTTCCAATCAAAGAAGCAGTAAGGCTTTTTAACAATTTTGTACTGAACGGTCAAATTGTTGGATATAGGATTATTCTTGAAACAGATGCTAACGTAATAGCTGGAAAAGTTGCGAGCAATGGGATAGATGGAGGAGCTCCGTTGTCTGAGCAGGTGACATGACTTTATCAACTCCGCTTCTCATAAATGTGTCTTCATTTACTATTATTTCATTTTATTTTGGAAATAAGGTTCCCCGTTGTTTAACAAAGACTTGTTTATCATTCTTATTTTTTGCAGACAATATCTCAAGCTCTGGCCACGGCACGAGAACATTTAGCAAGATCTCTTCTCAAATGAACATTAGATGCAAAAATGAGTTTACTATACTGGTTGTCTGTGGCTGACCAATATCTCTGGAACTTGTTTTATAGTCTGATGGGAATCATGAGCGACCTTTGATTTTATAGAGGTAGGAAATCCTATGAAGAAGCATTACTTGCGAAATTTGGTTCATTATTTGAAGTTTTCTCGTAAGTTCATGCATGACTGTGGTATACTGTTTGCCCATCATTGTTGGTGTGAATAAGATAATGATCGTTATTATTTGAAATAGTATAACATATCTAGAACCAGATAGGTCTTGAAAAAGCTACGGTACTGATGCCTTCGACAATTGTGATGCAAGCGGTAACCATTTGGACTTAATACTCGGTTGAATTATCATAATATATTGGACGAAGAAAACGTGTTTCTGACATCATCTGTTCTTGCCTCTTGGCATAGAAGTAAGCTAGCTGAAGTATACTTGAAGAAATATCATCACTTTTCCGTCCACTCATAATTAAAGAGTTACAATTTTAAGACGTAGAAGGTTTATGGGCAGCTACCAGTTAGTACTCAAAACGTTTGCTTCCTTTATGAAGCAAGTCATCGCTCCATGGTTCCAAGGGTTCAGAGTACTTCCAAAGTCAAATCTGGCCTCGTTTCACTCACGCACATCATCATGGAAAGCATTCCTCGTCGGCCGATGATGTATAAAACAACGTCTTTTCTGTAACAGCTTCGGCGTGGTGGTGATGATCGGCGACCTGCTCACGGAAGGGCCCTATCTGAAGTCGAAGATGCTGGGAAGGGCGCAGGGGATCTATGCTTCAGCATTCCAGAATGATTTTGGCCTGCTTATGACCTTGAATTTCGTCTTTGTGACCGGCAAGTATAATGGTAGCACCATCAGTGTATTGGGCAGGAACGCCGTCCTCTCGGAGGTCCGGGAGATGCCGGTGGTCGGCGGGAGTGGGCTTTTCCGGTGGGCACGGGGATATGCTTTGGCCAGGACTCACTGGCTTGATATCAAGATCGGAGATGCAACCGTTGAGTACAATGTTTATGTCTTGCACTATTAATCAATTAGATGCCTAAGCTTAATTAACAGCGTAATATAGGCATTATTAATTATTGATCAGTTCATATGTTTATGTTCTGCTTGTTTTGTTATTTATTTTGTGTTCAACTTATTTTCAAACTTGTTTGCTCTTTGTTGTGTGTGTTAAGGGCAGCGTTGTTAATTGACCGAGTTAGTTCGTGAGTTACTTTCGACTTTATAATAGAATTAGTTTTGTTTTCTCAAATAAGTTAGTTTTGAGCTCGTCAAAATTAGATAGTTTAAGTGTATTCGAAGTCGAATCGAACTTGAACAATATAAAAAATGTTCTAGTTGATTTCGAATATATATTTTTAAAATTCGTTCAATCTTGAGTTGAGTTCAAACGAACTTCGAACTATTCGAATCGAGTTCAAGTACAAGCTGAATTCGGCTCACTTGCTCGTTTAACATCCCTAATAAAAAGGACATGAAAATGTATTTTTAAGTGCTTAACCTTGGTTTGTAATTGATTCAATTAGTTTTAAGTTAAGCTAATCAAGCACTTTGATGCCTCTACTTCATACTTATGATCTACTCAATTAACATAATAGCGATTCTTCTGAAAGATAAATAATTATAGAGTGACGCATAAGTTGTCAATAAACATTATGAATAAGATATTTTCTTAAGAGTTAATTATAAGATGTTAGGTTGACAATATGTCCGACTTGAACAATCCAGCTCGATATTGTTGACCCCAAATTTCGAGCCGATTGACACGCTTATTATAATTTGTTGACCTCTGTCGATAATATAAATATTTAAAGTGTATGATTAACATATACAATTCTATCGATAGATAAATCATTCATAATAAAGATGCGATCAAAGAATTGGATCACTAACTGGTAACCTTCTCTAGTCTCTTCAACTCTTATCAGCTAGTCAAATACTTTTTGTTAGGATTTTAACTTCTAATATATAAATCCTTTACTGGTATTTGTTAACGATAAAATAAAAGCAATCAATAATTTATTACCAAATTACAAGCAGGAAGTATTTAACATTGTAAATCACCATGGAAGCCATCGCTTTTCAACTTTATTTGTTATAATAAATCTAAGTACGATGAATATTTTTTGAGAAATTCTTCTCCCAAATTACAATTTTGAGTAAATTTATTACCAAATAATCAACCCTTGAGTAAAACTACTTCAAATCAATAATCCAAGTAAATCCACTCTTACCAAGATCAATTCTACGATTAAAAACCACAATTTAATTAAAAATCAAGAAGGAAATCTTAGAACGAATCCATCGCGTTGATCTTTGATCGAAAACCTATTTCAATTAATGATATGATGATGAAAAACTTGGACCAATCGATTCCAATCCAAAAGCAAAGTCTTTTCTCACAACGAAGGGAGTTTCTTTCTCTTGATCTGTTCCATACTCTAAAACCCTAGACCACGCTTCTCAATTGATCCCTCGAAATTTGGCTCATAAAACCCTAAAGAATTTGCCCAAAAATGCATCTAAAATCCAAATTGGGGTTGGGTCCGTGCCGCTGGTGCTTCGTTCAGCACGGCAAGGGATTAATTTCCCCGATGCTAGTGCCCGGACACGAGGAAATTGCCTGGGCCAGTGTATCCTAGCGTCTAGGTGCTATAAGGATTTTTAGATTTCAAGAGTTAGCGCCGGGCCTGCGTTTCCCAGCGCCGGGGTGTTGGCGTCTACTCCACGACTCCCTTTCTTCATCTTCATTACTGTTGGGCCCTTTGGGCCCCTACCAAAGATGTGAAAACATTGTTGGGCCTTTCAGGCTCCTAAAAAGAACTTTAAACTGGGACAAACTCAACAACTCCGCCGGCCACTTTCGCAGTTCTTGCCGCCGCCCCTCCTCCTTCACGCAAGGAAAGAAAACCAACACTTTTCTGCGGCAAGCGCTTCTTGAAACATGAAGGGTCAAGTATACAACAAACGAAGGGAACGAGAACAGATGACAGAGGCGGTCCCCTATTACGTCCAGTTATAATAGTTCGTAGCCGCTTGTCGACACTGTCCAAGCATTGAGTCTTGTAGTCTTTTATACCAAAGCAACACAGCGATCCTTCATGGGTGATGAAGTGGAGAACCTCCTCATTCCCATGCAGTGAAAGAAAACATTCGTTGTGGGGAGGAAACATCTTATTTCAAGGCTTGTCTGGTCAAAATACATCAATCATGCTCATCTTGCGCAATGTCCAATGCCGGGACTCGTGATCACCTAGCTTCCATATGCTTGTGTTTCTGTAATCACAGTGAATGTTCTGAGGCACCCCTCGGTAGCAGCCAATGTTACTGATCATCTCTTGCTTCAATATGAGCCCTGCGAGAGGTGGGCAGCCGATGTACTCAAACTGCTCCAACTTGCCGCTATCAAAGCTCCAAACCGGAGTAAAATATTGGGAACTGGCACACGAAGCTTGCCGGTAGGCATGCCCCTCATCCACCACCACCTTGCTTTGGAACAATCGGCAATCGCAGCCCGTTGTTGCGTGATTGACGATTAGGTATAGAATTTTATCAAATTTTATTTGACAATGAATTATTTTATAATCTTATTGTGATGCAAATAGTGTGATTGTAAATAGATGTTGGTTTAAATTTAAATGCACGTTAACAGATGATAATAGTGAATTAGGGTTAGGCAATTAATTCATAAATTATGTATATAATTTTTATGATTGAATTAGTATATTTGAATACTAAGTTAATTATTGGAGTTAGGGTTAATATCTAATTGGATAAGGATTCATTTCTGATGCCCTAGAATAATAATACATGATGTTAATAATTGAATGAAGATGTAAGTAGTTAATTAAATAGGTCTTAATCATTGATTAGAATGGATTATATGATTAGAATGTAAATGTCATACAACGTCGGGTCATTGTTATTCATGATTGAATGCCTTAGGTTGCGATGTAGATGGAAATTATTGCGGTTGTCTTGTATAGATTAATGGGGAGTGTAGCATTCATGTATTACACTAGACATTAATATTTAGTCTTATTGTGTAAGTTGAAGTAGGAGTTTGCCGCTTAGGCGCGAGCACTGTTGCACGAATCGGCCGATTCCGTGCGGAATCGGCCGATTTAAATCGGATCGGCGCGATGCCGATCCGATTTCGGGGCCGACTCGGTCGGCCCCGAATCGGCCTCGGAATCGGCCGAGTTCGGCCGATTCCGACCGATTTAACTCGGAATCGGAATCGGCCGATTTAAATCGGAATCGGTTTTTTTAATGAAATTACTAAAATACCCTAGGTATGATTTTTATTAAATCATTTAAGCATGGGTAAAATGGTAATTTGGATTTTAAAAACCTAAAATCAAACCCGCCCCCCCGCGCCGCCGCCGCTCGTCCGCCCGCCGCCGCCCCGTTTCCGCCCTCCGCCGTGCTCCCCGACTCCGGGCTCGCCGCCGACCGGGCTACCGACCTCGCCGCCGACCTCGCAACGTCGCCGCCGAAGTGTGGCCGGACCGAATCGGGCTGTGACGCACGAATCGCCGCGACTCGCCGCCGACTCGCCGTCGCTCCTGGCCGCCTCGCCGCCGGCTGCAGGCCGCTCCTGGCCGCCTCGCCGCCGGCTGCGGGCCGCCGACATCCTCCGACATCGCCGCCTCGAGACTCGCCGCCGACCGGGCCGGCGGCGGCGGCGGCGGCGGCGGGGGTAAAGAGTGGCATTCTCGTAATTAAAAGTTGACTCGAGTCTAACTCGAGTCAAAAATAATAATTAATTCTAAATAATTTAAAAAAATCTTAAAAAATATTTAAAAATATCAGAAACTATAATATACAGAATAATATCAAAATAACATCAATACCTAATTTTAATATATTTATATTATAAATTGTCAAATTATTATATATGACCGATTAAATTAATTTGGACCGATTCAACTGAACCGATTCTTGGCCGATTCAGACCGATTCCGATTCCGATTCCGATTCACTGGAAAACCGATTCCGATTCCGATTCCGATTTATGCAACCATGGGCGCGAGAACACTTTTAAAGCTTTTGTTAGGTCCGTTTAGGATTCATTCCCTATTTTACGCTCTATTCCATTATATGTTGTTTTATTACTTGTAGGATAGGTTAAGTGGCGTCGGGTTAAGTGGTGTTTTATCGAATCCCACTTAACTTGAGCTATTTAATCAACCAATTTTTCAAATTAATAACTCTCAAGGATGAGATCCATCGAATATGTTTTTGAAAATAAGATCCACCACAAATTGCTTTTGAGCCTATTATATAAATATAAATCTCTTCTCATATCAAGATATATAATTTTATCTCATTTCAGTGAGATAAGAGATGAGAAAAATTGACTCGCATGTACCGTGAGCTGGTGCACTTACCAGTCAAATTAGGCTCTGGATTAGTGAGAGTGTGTTCCATTCCCGAGAGATTCTGACAACTTTGCGTTTAAGTTCCTCACACTTGGAGAACGTAAATGTTTATGGGTACTATTAATTACAGTGCACGTTTGGATTTGTGGCTCAAAGGGTATTAAAGGCGACTGATTGAGAATACTTGATCTTCGTGTTCAAGGCCGACCTGACTGAGATGCCGAAATTAAATCCGCACAAGTTGGGTTCTGGTTAGCCAACCTAATTGGGACCCGTGACATTTTAGTTCGGTTCATGAGCGTGAATTAAATTTGAGGTGTCACATATTTAACTACGGTTGTGTAGTGTCAAAGATTTATATAAATTGTCACAACTTAGTCACAATACTGTCATAAATATTATAAATAATAATAATAATTTGGCCACTACCGCTACTTGTGGTGGCTAACCATCAGTTAAATGTTGCTACAGTGGGACAAGGGCAAAGTGGCGGTGGTCGTGACAAGCTTTAGCTGTGGCAATGTGACAAAGTGTGGCCATGGCAAAAGCCAATTTTTTTTATTATGGGAAAGGTGTTCCTACTAAATGGAAAGATAGTATTTTGTTCTTATTTTCATTTTTCAAATGGGAAAGTACTTTAATAATCCACGGGACTATTTAAGATCTAGAAATCTTATAAGATAAATAATTAGTTTTCAATTCATATTTTTCTTTGTTGTTTCAAGGCATTAAACACTTCTAGTTAGACAATATATCTATTTTTTACTTTTTTTTATTTTAATTCGTATATTGTTAAAAATGTGGAAACACAACTTTGAAATTTTATTTTTATTTAGTATTATGAATATTTTTATTAAAAATGGTTTATTTGAATTCAATGAGTAAAAATATTAGATGACTAATGATTAATTTATTAATAATCAAATATTATATTCAATATATATACTCTTTATTATATTTAATCCCAAAATGCTAATTTTTTTTATGATATTTACTTGCCTTGAGACATATTGTTGCTAGAAAAAGTTTTTTGTGATGGTAAAGTGTAATTAAAAAAACATTTTTGACAATATTTTATTGCAATTAATAACATATTATGTGAATTTTCTTGCTACAGTAATATTTTTTAAAAAATTATAATTGTAGTCCCTATAATATATTTTTTTATGGTAATATTTATTCTCGACACAACAAAATTTAATTTCACCTTATTAAAGTACTTACGGCCACTATATTGTAGCTAAAAAAGATTATTTGTGGCGATAATGTTTCATGTTGTCAAAAAAATATTTTCCACAACATTATTTATAATGACATTAAAATCGTCACAAAAACCGTTAGTTGACAAGAAATGACAATAAAATTATCTGTTTGCGATGACTTGAATGTTAAAGATAAGTGTACTACTATCGATATATACAGTAATGGAAGATCTTGAGACACTCCAACATATTAAAACAAAGACATGTCAGTGTAAAAACATGAAAAAAACCTCTAACTAGTGAGGGGAATTAGACATGGAGTAAGAAGATAAGATTATGTAAAGAAAGCTCACAATGGGATGACACTACTATAAAAAGTAAAAGCAAGAGACAAGACAGTAGCATTTCTATCTTATAATATTTTGTTTTTATGAAAAAAAACCTTAGTGCTTCTATCTTTTCAATTTCCCTTATATATTATAGTTATATTACAAAAGTTGTTTCTCCTCTATATTAGTTCGTTATACTGTTATTCTACTCAAAAAGTAAGAAATGCCATAAAAAATTTTGTAGCCTATTTTGACGTTAAGGACTTAATCTGATGATTATATTTTAAAGTATAATCAAATTAAGTTGATTCAGTTAAAAAAAATAAACATTATTTATTGTCTCATATTTTTCATGTGAAAACCATTAAAAATGTTCCGTTAATTCATTGTTGTTGAAAAAAAAGTTAAGGGTGTTATGCACCAAATAATATATATACACACGTTCTCCATTGTTTTATTGCTCATTGTTGGCTTATCAACCACACAAAAAATTAATACATAAATATAGTTCACAACAAAAACTTACATACCTTCTGGTGCTTTAAAAAATGAAAATTAAACTTATTTAATCTGAAATGATAAAGTAATATAAAATTACCTGCCTCGCAACAGTAAATGGACCTCCGCTCTAGATAAAATCATAAATAAAAATTATCTATTTTTATAGGTTAAACCATATCATCAAAATTATCTCGCTTAAATAATCCAAATTGTATTTTCTATTTTAATCGGACAGATATACAGAGGGTGAGGAAATATCAATTAATAATAACACCTAAGAACTTTTCATCAGAAGATTATTATCTTTAAGAGAGGTGTAATTTTTAATTAATAAATAGAAATTCAATAATAATTTCTAATTAAAAAATAAAAAATAAAAAAACCTTTTTAAAGAGGGTGTACACCTGCTCCGATGGCATCCCTATTAATTCCCTACTAACTCATAGTGCCACATAACACATACGTCTTCAAAATCGGGATGCCACCAATTACTGCAGATTCCCAACATATGCCTCATTGATTCAATTCGATTTTTATCTTTTATCCACCGATTTGCACCACTTCTGATAAAATGACCATTATCAGACTAAGACATAACATATGACATGCAAGCTGGACATATTGGTATCAATTTTACATTCTTACTTTTTCTACCCATGAATAAGCCACATGCATCAACGAGAGTCAGAGACTATTTTTTTATAAAAAATAAAATATTGTCACACAATTAGCACACCAATGATCAAAATTTAAAAGGTGATACAGGGCATCTGTTAGATTTGTTACTTATTATTTTGCATTTATTAGTTTGTTATTTTGTTTGGGATATATTTGTCATTTTATTTAAATAAGGAAATTTTAGACAATAATTAAGTTAAGGTTTTTTTAATCTTTTTTTATAAATAAGGCAATGCCCCCTATCGTAAGTATGCTAACTCCCGGTATGTTAACTTTTGATAGATTATTGAATTCGCTGTGTGCCTTCTTCATTTTTTTCTTTCTATTTTTTTGGGTCTAATTTATTCTTCATTTCGACTTTATTTCTTTCTCAACAAAATTCTCTCATTTAACAATTTAAGAGTTCGTCTAATTTTTAAATTACTAGTTATCCCTAATTTTCAATTGCATACTGCATTAAAAGGCTTGGGCAATAGAAAGAGATAAAAGACACTTTCATTAATGTTTTGGCCTTCATAGAATAGAACAACAAGAAAATTTTAAAACAGTTGTGGATTAACAATGACATCTCCTTTTGCTTCTCTTAGGACGTTATTGTCTACAAAGTTTTTCGCCTTGATCCTCAATCCTAGGTGGACAATGGTGTCCAATAATTCTTCTTAAACTTCTAAAGCTCCTCATAATATATCACACGTCTTTTACACTTCCAAATTATAAATATGAGGACTCTACAGTCTACACGTATATAAAATAAAACAATAATGAAGAATAAAAAAAACTATACACTTTTAAAGATTCCCATTAGTGGTAGAAAATAACCAAATGTGGTGCAAAAAAGAAAATCAAATGAAGAAAAAACCATATTTTAACTACTACAACTTCATATATAAATTTAAAAAGGAATTGAATATAAATTGGCCGTATAACATTTCCCCACATCCAAATAGATTGAATGAATACGTTAAATGAAAACAACACAAAAGTATTGATATTGGTTTACGTTTTTGACAAGAAGGCATGGCCTTGCATCACTATAGCATAATTTAATGAAAAAGTTTTAATGAAATAATAATTACTTTTTTAAGTTTCAGGGTTTGTTTTGAAATAGAAAAAAAAAGATGTAAGAAACAAAAAGAAAAGAAACAAAAAGAAATCAAAATTTTAGTTATTTTCTCTTATGTGCTTGATTGAAAAGAAACTCAGATGACGGGCAATGGTGAAGCTTGAACAGAATTGGAAGTTAAAGGGCTGCCAACGGAAAGCTTGAGGCCATGCGTATTATATCATTAGAAGAAACGAGCAGAAGCCGACGGAACAGAATTTAGACAGTTAAATTTATCCCCATTATGTTCCATTATTCCCACTAATTCTAAAATCGACGCTTCTAATAAGTTTGAATAGCATGGCTGCTTTTCTATCTTTTATGTTATGCAATATCACAATGACCATATGGAAGCTGTGGAAATGAGATGCTATGTTTTTCCATGCGAGGAGAGATTATGGCAGATTTTAGAATCTTGGATTACCCGCTGATATTTCCATTCATGAACGCAGGCCTAAAAAATCTAAGCAGCTTCTTCCTCAGTACAACTGCAACACATCATTGACATTTCATTCTCTTGTATACAAAACTACACCCCTTTTTACAAACTTTCCACCTTCACGTTCTCCAATGTTGAACTAGCCGTGCCTTCGCATGGCGGCTAGGGCATTCACATTGGTCAGAATTGTGACATCCTAAGCCTCGAGTGTCCAGTTGCATGGATTTCTCTCATCGGTTTCTTAGAGTGTCCACTCTATCGATGACATCTAAGGCCTTAGACTTATCAATATCAAAATCAATGACGGGTATCGACGGTTTTCTAGATAGCAAAGGCTTCTCTTTTGGCTCCTCCACTCACAGGGAAATGGCTGCTGCTCTTACTAAGCCTATGATGTTTGTTCAAGGGCGTTCTCGTGGTATCAAACTCTTGGCTTTTGCTTATACCTGGGGTCAGTTTCCTGAAGTTCACATCCCGCAACATCTCATGCTCTTCCAGAGTTAGAACAGAAGACACAGTGTTGGGCTTGCCCAGAGTAGTTGACGAAGCTCTCTTATTGGGAGAACGAGTCGGTGATTTAACAGGGGATTTGATGCTTCCATTAGCCACAGGCTTAGACTGGCTTACCAGGTGGTGAAGCCAAATTATTAACTCAAGCATGTAAGCTTCTGTCTTCTCCTTGTCCGCATGATGGAGTGTCTCTATCTTGATTATGTCATTTGGCCCCGACGGTTTCCGATTCACCTCAGACCTGAGCAATCCCAAAAATAAGATTATTTGAGTCTCCAAAAAAAAATCCTCCATGAAAGAATGTAAGTAATCACTGTCTTACCCTGTGCTCGCCCATTCACCAACCCACCCAAAGTTATGATGTGCCCTAGTTTGGAACAAAAGGCATAGAAGGAAGTTTATAACACCTACATAAACGTACATTGAAATGTTGCAAAGCAAACTTTTGCAAACAATGATTACTTGGTTGTGTTGGTGGCAATCGGTACAAGCCAATGCAGAGTTTTCTCCATCTCCCCTTTGATTTGAAGCACAGTAAGCTGCAAAAGAAGTAAAGAAACGATGATTGGAACTTGTAAACATTCATACGAACAGACAAAGAAAGGTGATGAAGGGAGGAACACCTCTTCTTTTACTTGAAACATCAGCAACTTGGATCTCAGAGCTGACTTTATGCGGGGTGGAAGTCCTTGATACAGTGTATCCCTGGTATTTGGAGGCACAGAACTTGCCCGAGATACCTGAAATTTGAATAATAAACTTCTTCATGCTTTAAACAAAATGTAAAAGCTACACCAACATCCTGAAGCCACATCTTGTCTTCATTGCTAGGACTTGTCTTCCTAAAACCATTTGACAATAATTTTGACCACTTAAAGTTATAAGACACTTAGAGTCCTTTACTGTTGAACCATCTCTTTCCACCTAACTTGTCCAGATTTTACAAAATTCGTCAAATTTTTAATGCTCATAGGTCTTAACATGTACTACTATACTACAACTCATTGTAAATCAACAACATGCACATAATCCTGCATAACTGAGTTAGCGACACCATCACGGTTCCATAAAACAATTCACTGCCTTCATCCAGGTTCTTCTTTCCTTTTTCTGTTTCCGTTTTTAAACTATCATGAATGCTTGATAACAGTTCAATGTCAAAATCATTTTGTTAATGAAACCCGAGAAACAAGATCCACTTTCTTTCATTTTATAAATGCAAGAACTAGACAATTCTTTCTAGAAGAAATGATAAAGTGTATGGAACTCACAAGTGAGTCAATCTGAGAGATAATGCTTGCATAGTGCACTGCTAGGCCAGAAGGGCCGAGTCTGTGTAAACAGCTTGTGGGTTTCTCAAAAGTCTCTGTAAAACGCACAAGTGTCATTCTAACTATTATTAGATGTATACGAAGATGAATCACTGAGCACACAAAATCAAATGTCAAAACAAGAACTATACAAAATTTGGTAATTCAAGATATACCAGGCAAACCAAATGCATCATGAATTTCCAGGTAAAGGAAATGGACAATATCCACAAGTCTTTCTATTATCTGCAAAACAATAACAATCTTCAGTCATTAGGTTTGTAGCAACACTTGTATATTTTTACCTATTAAGGTCGTCCTCCATATACCAAGACTTTCATATGCGCAAAAAGGAAAAAAAACAAAAAGAATAATAAAAAAACATAAGGAGAACTCCCAAGTTTCAACATACAAAAATGAAAGTTGAATCATCATTCATTACCTCTTCCAAATTTTTAGACCACAGAGACTTTTTCTTGAGGCTTCTCACATGCTTTTTCTGGCTTTTCAACTCTGCCCTCAAAATTGCAAGGCTTTCTCCTGAAAATGGCAGTGAAATAGAGCAGCATTGATACACACACAAACAAAACTTTATAAAGACAGACACACTACAAAATGTACACTTAATCATGCTCTGAACACAGGTTTACCTTTTTGAGCTGGGGTTGAGTTTTCTTCTTCCTGAAGCTTTCAGCTATAATCCTGATCAAATCTATCCAATGCATGCAACTCGTGGTACAATTCCTGCACAAGAATCAGAAAGTAATCACTCCCACAGTAAAATTCCTCAACCAAATAATTTCCATCCTGGGGCAAACTATAGTGAACAGAAAGTCATCCTCATAGTTCATACTTATGTGCAACTCAACTTGTTGAGTATAATAACAGATACTCACCGCGGTGTATTGAACTAAGGTTGTTAAGTGCTGCATTACACTGTCTGCCTCTTCTTTCAAGTGTCTCTGAGGGATGAGCTCTGAGCTAAGTCTGAAACATAATGCAGAAATATCTGTTATATCAAGCACGTAGTTAGATACGTCAGTGCGCTCGTCATAACAAAAAGGCTTACTTATCAAAGTATCGATTCAGGTTATGCCACTGTGGGTCTTTACACCGATTCCCAAAACGAACCACCTCTCCAGAGAAGATTTTTAGCTCCTCCCTGTCAGGTGAATACCTCATGATTGAATATTTTCCTACCTAACAAACAGAAGTTAACAAATTGGCAGGATGTACCTTTTGTCGAAAGCAGCTATCCCTAGCAGTTCATCCATATCTTTAGACACTAACTGTCGTGCTCCTTCAGAAGTTAGAACCTCTTCTTTCAGGTGCTTAATGTTTTCCTTTGAAAGGGATTGCATAAGGTTTGCACCCCTGACGATTGTGTTGGCTACCTCAAATGCTAGAATGGAAATTTTGTTGCCTTTAATGTTCATACCAGTAACAAATCCACTACTTAGGTGTAAGCTAGTCATGCTGCTTCCAAGGGTATCCAACACCTCTACTGCTTTTCCAAAACCCACGGTTCCAGCACGATTAATAAGAGAGCCAACTTCAGATACCTGCTTCCACAAGGATATGGTTTTTATCCAGAAAATATTTGGTAACTTACATGCAAAATATGAAAAAAATACGTCCTTAACAGGTAAAAATTCATAACAGAATAACTGAATACAACTTTTTTTCTTAATATGTCCATTGTTATTCTCACAAAATTTGTCCAGAGATGTTGATAGATACAAAGAAATAAATGAGACAACTGCATAGGGTCCAATTCATATATTCAAACAATTAAAAATGGCTCTATTTTGACCAAAACAAAATTAAACTTAGAATATCCATGAATCTATCAAAACCGATAGCATGATCAATACAAATAAAAGATAACTGAGCCACAAGTTTCCAAATTAAGAGACTAATAAAAAAATTATAGGAGTAATAAGATACAATTTGACATTTAATCATGTGAGAGTATGCAAGGCAATACAAATAATTCCATTTTATAAGGAAAAGCTTGGGCCTGTATGTAGCCAAATCTGAAGTGTAGGCTAGGCCCATCCTTGTCCGTCATACCTTTCAAATTAATGGCATGATTCAGATGCAACTTAGCTTAGGGGGTATAATTTTAATTTGCTAAATGATTTTATTTGCATTTTCCTAAATGTTTTAATTAGGCTTATGGAGTCCATATGTTTAGGGTTTCTTTGCATTAGGCTGAACATGTTAGATGACCCGTCATTGTTAAAAAAATTTTGATTTGGCTAATAGATGAAACAGTGGCTTTTGTTTTATTTGCCATTAAATTCTCTCCATTCACCTGGATATCTCTCATTCCCTCAGTTTTTTTGAAACTATGTTCTACCATGGCACGAAGGATTAAAAAACATACTTAAGTTACAATTTACATGAAGAATTTAGATAAGGCAAGTCAAAAATCACAGTAAAAAAATAAAAAATTTAGATAGAGATCAAACACAAAGAAATTTTCAATTTTCACATGCAGGACAAATTTTGAGAAAAATTATCGGTAAGTGCCTTTCTGACAATGTTGTCAATTTAGGATCATACTAGCAATGCTACAATTGATCACACCTTATGAGATTCCTTTGTTGGCAACGAAGAACAGGGAACTTATATTGATCAAACAAGACAACAGTAAATTATTTTTGCTTCATAGTTAGTTTAATCATCAAAAGAAAAGACTTACTTTGTTCACGCTCTTTGCAGCAGCAGTTGGCCTGGTCTTGGCTAACCTTGAGTTCTGTGATAAAGTTCGGCTCAGCTTTGATGCAACCTGAGCCGCATCAACCTCATCAACAACCATACCTTCAGGATTGGTCCTGTCTGCAGCTCCCAAAGGTTCTTTGACGTTCTTCTCCATCTTAATGTCCATCAAAGGGTGAGACAACTTGCTCCCTTTGTTTGAGCGTACAGCTCGCGATTCATACCCAATAGACGCATAACAAACAAGACCATTTGCTCGGTTAGAAGTAGGTGAATTATCGACTGCAGCTCTCTTTGAGCAAAGGCCTCCCATTTGGCAGTACAAGCTCTTCTTTCTTAGTCCTGCCACATACCTTTTGCAATAAAAATCTAGGCTTCACTTTGACACACAAAATAAACCTTCAAAACCAAAATCCTTAGTCAAAAAGTTTCCCAGGTGCATACAATCCTGTGAAAGTGAGAAGG
Organism: Piper betle; assembly: GCA_033002965.1. Classification (NCBI taxonomy): domain Eukaryota; kingdom Viridiplantae; phylum Streptophyta; class Magnoliopsida; order Piperales; family Piperaceae; genus Piper; species Piper betle. The sequence goes on from JAURVB010007258.1 coordinate 27,260, forward strand.
TTGAAGTTAACTGAATTACCTACCTTTTGAATTGAACAGTGAAGATTATTACATATTCCACGGTTCTGATCAATACTTATCTTATCCAACTTGCACAGCTCAGTTTTGAACTCCTATTCTGTGATCTAACGGCCCTGTTACTCATCACAATATGTGTGAACTACATCTGTATTTTCTTGGCTTTGGTTGTACGCTGATTATGTTGGCATAATCTTTCGATTCTTATCTCAGATACTACGCATAAATAGTTGTTTTGATTAATGGAAAATCTAGATTTTTTCCTAGCTATTCAATTCTTCTCAAATCCAAATTCTACAACAAGACGCAATCTTGCTGCTTATCAGATTTTTCAATCAGCTAATCACGATCTTCCTTATCCCAGTTCTTATGGTACTCCTTCAATAATCAAGGCAGCAGTCTTCCTACTCTGAACAAATAGAAATTCAAACAATAATATCAGAATCTGGCCACCATCAAATGATTCGATATTGACAGAAGTCCAAAAAATCCATCATCACCCTCCAATTCATTATATTTCAACCAGATTGATCAACAAAGCAGAAGCCTCCAATCGGCCTACCAAGAGAAGAACGCTCAAACACCCAATACACACTACCAACCGCACAAAAATCCCAACTTTCACCAAACACACATCAAACCCCACCACCATCAAATCACCTCAAATATAAGAATCACAGAATTAAAGAAGAATGCTAACAACATAGTACAAGAAAGGCCTGTACGCACAAGGATATCAGTCCAAAGACCAGAAATCACCAAGCTGATGGATATTGCAGACAGCCTTGGATAAGAAAAGACGTACTCTTTTGCAGGCTCTCGGCGGCGTTTGTGATCGTCGTCGTCGGAGTAAAGGAGGAGGACTGGGGCGGTGGCAGGTGACGAGGAAGAGAGGGAGGGAGGTAGGAGATGGTTAAACTCCTTCCTCACTTTGGTTACTTTCTAACCCTGGTTAAGTCGACCTTGGTTAACTTTTTTAATTACTCTAATTGGTCAAGTTAATTAGCCTACTGATTTATTCCCTTCATTAATTAAGATTTTTTTATAAAACACTTTTATTTGGACGGTGAGAAAAAAAAGAAAGTGTCTCACATTTTTACTTATTTGGTTTGTAAAACAATGTGAAAAAATAAAATTGATTTTTTATTATAACGAAGGAAAATAATCTACTGCAATGTCTTATAATCAAAATTTACTATAAAATTTAATGAATAACTAGAGAAACATAAATAAGAATACTTATTTATTCTTTAAAAATAAAATTATCATAAAAATATTTAATGAGTGGATGATTTACTTAAATTGTAAGTCCTTATAACATATTTGATTTTTTAACGAATACATATTTTTTACAACAATACGAATGACGCTATAGAAATTTTTCATTTTTTTAAAACCACTTCATGACTATTTTTCTCACAAAAGATGAAAAAAATAACTGAAATAAAGTGAGAATGATGTTATACAATTTTTTAAAAACCAATACTTTGAAAGAAAATAACAAGAAAAATTTTCTTCTATTTTTATTTTTTGTTCTCACAATTTTTTTCTTTTCTCAATGTCCAAGCGGAGGACACGGGGGTAGTGGTAAACAAGTAAGACCAATGAGCTGAATTAGTGCAGGCTAAACCTGTACTGATCTAACCTCATTGGCTTCAGTCTGACTTAAACTCGTTTTAAATTTGAGCTTGAGCTTGAGCTTGAGCTTATTATTGATTGATTGCACATTTGCAATGGCTGACCTCTAGTTTTAATCAGCTCAATTTCGCTTGTTGTAAAGAAATTAAATGAATGATATTTTAAATAAGTACCATTTAATTTTTTAAAAGAAAGGAGTAAACAAGTGGTTTGGGATCAAATCAATGTTAAGGAGTTAATGATCTTTGAAACAACATTAAATTCGCTGCCGCGCTCTACAAATGAGAATATGGGCTTTTGGAATTTTAGGCTGGCCGTCACTGGGACTTGATTGAAGGACTGGCGTTCAAAATCAGGAAGAAGATGACTTGTTATTACATGTTTGTGAGGTTCCACAATTTGCTTATTTGCTTTGCTTTCATCCCTGGTCAAGAAATATCTTATCCCCGAGACTGCTTTAGGACTCTGAACATATCAATGCTAATACTAATCAACACGTTCGCACTTGTATTCAACCATATCGATGTCATGGTGTTGTTAGCTCTAAGACCTTGCCGCATAATTTGTTTCTCATAGTAGGTAATCGTTGATTATTGGTGATGCTGATGTAATTTAGCCATCAGGGTTGTTGGAGGAAAGGTAAGTGGCTTTAAAAAAGCTTATAACATTTCGTCACCGAGTTATGATGTAACACAATAAAATTTTAGTGTCGTCTAAAATTGATTTCACATCCAATATTTATCGTGTATTTGTAAATTTTAAATTTTATTAACCATTTTTTAAAAAAGTTAACTTGAATTCATTTGTATGGATAGGATCATTACACATGATTTTAAAGCCGACCCAAAATTATATATGTGGTACACATAAATAAATATAAAAATAACACCAAACCATGGAGGACGTAAGTCTAGTTCTTAATCTAATACACCCAACAGGCAACAACTAAGCAATGGCCCAATCAATAATGGTATTCGTAGCAGCATACAGGTACAATGGTGGGCTCCCTGACTTTGGAACATAAAACTCTTGCTCAGGTGTTTATATATGATGGATTCAATCAATGACATAAGGACCTTCAATTATAGATTTATGTTTTTGTGGGAACATGATTTAGTTATACGATAAACTGAAATGAATTTCTCATAAGAATACATGCAGTAATACTTCTCAACATTAACTACAATTATAAGATGTTATTTATGAGCCCCATTGTATATTCACCTGTTAGTAAATTGTATCAAGCATGGTCTAGTCACTAGTTAACCCTGGAAACACATGATTGGGATAAGAACACGAGAGCCGAGAGGGGTGCATAATTACAAGCTCTGATACATCTTTTGTATATTTCTTCACTCTAAATTTCAAATAGGAAGCGTCCAATTTACTTCACAGGGGTTGGTGGTGCCCATGTGAATTATGTACCATTGAGACCAACGCATTGCTTGTTTGAAAGCTAGTAAGAAAAGCGATAGAAAATAAACAGGTAGTTTTTCTCAGTCTACCTTCAGCATTGAGAAGAACAAGCTCCAATTGTAAATTATAGCAAACATTAATCGCCATAGAAACATCAAATGGCTGTCAAAAAAACCAGGATAAGACTATGCAAACACAACTCAAACCTCTGGGCCACATTTCTCATGGGAATTTTCCTTGATGTTGATCAACATTTATGCGATCAATACTCTGGTCTTCAGCAAAATCAAACAAACATGATTAAAACGAAGATAACTAATAATACGCTCAATTATTATATTCCCCTAAGACCAACTTACCGAGGAATCTGGTGGAGGCTTTCCAATTCATCCCATCCGTCCGTTCAGCATCTCGTACTTTGATCGGCTCGATCGAGGGATCACGACCGTCGATTCGACGACACAGGAAACGCTCTTGCATGAACCGAACCGGTCCCTAAATGCTCGGGTCACCCTGGATGGGCCCTTCCAGTTATACTCATCAGGCCGTGAGCAGGCCACCAGCGCTGCCATGAAAGGATCCCTCCCAAGCTTAGCACGGCCATGGCACTTCGACTTCTTCCACATGAACAACGGCATCGATCGGGCAGGAGGTCCGGTGGGTGGCAGGGGAAGTGGGTCCCTCGGTGACTGCTTCATGAGCTGATTCTTGGGTTTTGGTGGTGATTGCTTGGGGATGCCTGGCTGCTCCTCCCACTTGAAGGGCACACCATAGAAGTTGAGAGGGGAGTTAAGGCTTAGAGGGGAGCTGTACTCAGATGATGAGGGGGTGGAAGATCCAATGGAGGAAGAAGGAGAGAAAGGGGAGGAGCACAGGGACCTGGTTATCTTCTGCTTGGTGTATCTAGTGGCTGGTAGTGAATAGATTTGATCATGAAGAAGAATGGGGGAGACATCCATGGGGAGGACTCAGAAGATATGCTTGTGCTTTCAAGTAGCTAGGTTGGCGGGTGCAATGGTAGGAGAAGATTAATATATATATATATATATATATATATATATATACATATACATATATGGAAAAAAGGTGGCTGTCCCTCGATTGTGTCCCAGCCGTTGGATGACAATCCAACGGCTGGACATTAAAGCCACCCACATCTCCCCCCTCTCCCCCACACCCAATTCCCCCCCTCCATCTGTTTAATCCGCGCCCACCTCGTCCCCCGCCGGCCACGCCACAAGCCACCTCTCCTCCCCCACCCCCACGCCGCCCCCTTCGCCCAACCCCCCCCCCGCTTGGCCCCTCGCCGCACCCCTCGTTTCTGCCCTGTCGCCGCCCAGCCCGGTTTGCCGTGCCAAATTGGCACCCCCCGTTTTGCGGCGGTGCCTTGGGTCACCCGGAGAAGAGTCGGGAATAGAGGGGAAGAGGCTAGGGATTGTTGCCGGAGGGTTTTGCTGGGGTTGGTGGTCGGCAGCGACGCGTGCAAGGTGGGCGGCAATGGGTGGCCGGGAAAGAAAAGGATAGGGAGAGGGGGAAGAAAAGGGAGGCAGCGGCGAGTCGGCGACAGACTGGACGGCAGAGTAGCTGGCTGGAAACGGGCGGCTGGCGGTGAGGTCGACAGTGGTGGGATGGTGTGGCAAAATAGGGGAGAATAGAGAGGTGGCGCGGAGAAGAAAACGGGCAGGGGTAGTTTGGTAATAAAAACTTGACTCGTCCTAACTCGAGTCAATATTACGAAATAAATCCCAAAAAATATTAAAAAATTCAAAATTAAAATAAAATAATCGAATTCTAATGAATTATTTTATTTTATGGTATTTTACCCTATTTTTTCATATTTTTTGAGAGGGGTAGTTTTAAAATAAAAACTTGACTCGAGCCCGACTTGTGTCAATATTATGAAATAAATCTCAAAAAATATGAAATAATAGAGTAAAATACCATAGAATAAAATAATCCATTAGAACTAGATTATTTTATGTTATGTTATTTTACTGTATTTTTTATATTTTTTGGGATTTATTTTGTAATATTGACTTGAATCGAGAGCTAGTGGAGTTTTTATTACAAAATTGCAATCGAGTCATTTTCCCTGACTCGCTCTCCACTTGAGTTAATATTATAAAATAAATTTTAAAAAATAAAATAAAATAATTTCGTAATAAAAATTTGACTCGCTCTCGAATCGTGTCAATATTAAGAAATAAATTTTGAAAATAAAATAAAATAATTTCATAATAAAAACTTGGCTCGCTCTCAACTCGAGTCAATATTATAAAATAAATTAAAAAATAAAGTAATTTAGTAATAAAAACTTGACTCGCTCTCGACTCGAGTCAATATTATAAAATACATATTAAAAATTTTGACAAAAATAAAGTAAAATACTATAAAATAAAATAAACCATTAGAACTCGAATAATTTATTTTATGGTATTTTACTGTATTTTTTGGGATGTATTTTATAATATTGATTCAAGTCAGGAGCGAGTCATATTTTTATTACAAAATTGCCATTATTTCATTTTTCTTCACCAACCTTGTTTTCTCAAGTTAATAATATTAAGTAAATTTTTAAAAAATATATAAAATAATTTTTGTAATAAAAACTTGACTCGCACCTGACTCAAATTTAAATATTTCGAGTCGAGATGGAAATAAAAACTTGACCGCTCCTCACTCGAGTCAATATTACGAAATATATCCCAAAAAATATGAAACAAATATAGTAAAATATCATAAAATAAAATAATCAAGTTATAATGGATTACTTTATTTTATGGTATTTTAATATTTTTTTTCATATTTTTCAAGATATATTTCAAAATATTGACTTGAGTCTAAAAGGAAATGGGCATGGGTAGTTTCGTAATAAAAACTTGACTCGCTCAAAACTGTAATCAATATTATGAAATAAATTTTAAAAAATATATATAAAATAATTTTATCATAAAAACTTAACTCGTTCCCCATTTGAATCAATATTAAGAAATAAAATTTAAAAAATATATAACATAATTTCGTAATAAAAACTTGACTCGCTACCGACTCGAGTCAATATTACGAAATAAATTTATTTTTTTAAATTGACAGAATTAGTTTATTTTTTAAAATTTTATTTCATAATAAAAACTTGACTCATCCCGACTCGAGTCAATATTATAAAATAAAATTTAAAAAATATATAAAATAATTTCGTAATAAAAAATTAACTTGCTTCCGACTAGAGTTAATATTACGAAATAAATTTTAAAAAATATAAAAATAATTTCCTAATAAAAACTTGGCTTTTGTTGGGAGTGAGTTAACTTTTTATTACAAAATTATTATATATAGATATATATTTAATTTATTTTGTAATATTGACTCGAGTCGGGGACGAGTCAAGTTTTTATTACGAAATTGCCCCCCCTTATTTTCACCCCCTGACGATCGCCCCTCTCCTCTGCTTTTTCCCTGCCACTGCGACCGCCAGTGAGTTCGCCGCCGCCGTCACCTACACCACCGCCGGCCGTGCTGTAACTGCCTACTCACGTGACTCCCAAGCCGACGCCTCTCGCCAGCCGTGCTGCGCTGCACTGATGGAGAAACAGAGGAACCGAAAACAGAGGGGCGGGGGAGGGGTGGGTCGGGGCAGGGCGGGGGCGCGGGGCAGAGCAAGGGGCGTGGGGCGGGGCGGGGCGGGGCGAGGCAGGGGGCGCACGGGGAGGGGTGTGGGGTGCGGCGGGGGGTGAAGCAGGGGAGGGGGAAGGGTGGGGCGCGGGGGAGGGGTGCTAGGCAGGCCAAGGAGCGTGGGGGTAGGGGCGTGGGGCGCGGGGCGGAGCGAGGGGCGCGGTGGGGGAGGTGAAAGCAGGGGAGGGGGGAAGGGTGGGGGCGGGGCGGGGGGCGCGGGGGAGGGGTGCGGGGCAGACCAAGGGGCATGGGGCGGGGTGGGGGCGCGGGGAGGGGCGTCGGGCAGAGCGAGGGGCGCGGGGCAGAGCGAGGGGCGCGGGGCGGGTGAGGGCGCAGTGGGGGGTGAAAGCAGGGGTGAGGGAGGGAGGGAAGGTGGGGGGGGGTGAAGAATTCCAGCTGTTGGATAAAATCCAACGGTTGGAAAATGCTAGACAACCATCTTGGCTGTCCTACAGGACAGCATATATATATATATATATATATATATATATATATATATATATATATAGGTAAAGTGTTGGCGCCCGAGGGAGAAAAAATTTTTACCCCGAACTTTAATTTGGTCGTCTGATTATAAGGACAGCCTAGATCTATTGATTAAAAAAAATAGATTGACCCACCCAAAGGACGCCATCCACCTGCCACCGAGGCCTCCTCTACCCCATTCCCCCCTCTGCCGTTGCAAATGCCCCTGTCGTGCCGCAGTAGGCCCGGCCCCCACCTCACCGTGGAGGGCATCCGAGGTCGCAGAGGAGAGGGCAGGATTTTGGCCACGTGGTCCAATCCAACCACGGCCGAATTTGGTTGGTGGGCAATTAGACAAGGCCGCTCGCAGCCGAGTGTAGCACAGACGGCCAGATCAGGCCACTCAATGACTGTATTTTTTTAAATGGATCTGGGTTGTCCTTATAATCAGATGGCCGAAATCAAAATTTAATATTTTTTAAAAAAATAGATCTAGGCCAACGGCCCACATCATAGCTCGGGGTAGAAAATTTTTTCAACTTGGCTCACTCATTACCCCTCTCTCTCTCTCTCTCTCTCTCTCTCTCATATATATATATATATATATATATATATTGATGAGTAAAGAGGATTGGGCACTTACAGTTACAGATGAGGAAATACTCAATGGAAATACTCAATGATCTCATAAGTACTTGTTGTTACCTTAATCGTCTATTACTATTACTTAATTAGAAGGCAGCGACGTACTTTTGTAACCATTAATTTTGTCTTGCTAAGGGATTCGAGTACACCTACGAGTGCCATGAAGACGTGTTTTTTATTTCTCCTCTTAATCTAAAAAACGGCTATGCCCTTTTTATAACTACTCGTGAGAATTATAAAAATATCCTTTTAATTTATTAATTTGTAATTATAAAAGAGTTATTCAGCAGATTTGGAGCATTAATTAATTTCCCCCGTTTTATACCTATTAAAAATTCCAAAAATATTTTAAAACTAATTTGACAATTATAAAATAGAGTATTTGGTAGATTTTAAAGTTTGAAGTAGTAATTTTTTCCGTTTAACAGACCATGCCATCTCGACTCAAAAAATAACTACCTCAATGTTAGTCATTTCTCTCCCATTCAATAGGTCTCTAGATAACATGCCACGCGTAAAAGTAAGTGATATATAATATTCTTATATACCATCTTTTATCTAAAGAAAAGATATATATACAATTTTTTATCCTAATTATTATACATGCCTACTAGTTATTTTAGAGTAAAGTTCATGGTCTTAACGTCCACATGTCTATTAATTGAAGTGTTAACATAATCTCCACATCCGGTAAATGTTCGAAATAGGAAACCCTGTGTGGATAAACGTTGGTGGGTAAACGTCCAAATGGGAAATCCATGTGGTGTGGATGAAAGGATAACGTTAGGGGTGCTAATTGAGCGAGCGAGCCGAGCTCGACATGTGTTCGAGCTCGGCTCGAATAGTTCGAAACTCGTTCGAACTCGACTCGAGATCGAACGAGTTTTGGACATACATGCTCGAGTTCGACTCGAATATCTTTTATGTGTTCAAGCTCGACTCTGTCGAGCTCGAATATACTTAACTGCTTAATTTTTATGAGCTCGTTCGCTAACTAAATTTTTATGAGCTCGTTCGTTAGCTCGAAACCAGCTCGATTAAAAGTCAAAAGTACTTCACTTAAAAAAATGAGGCCAATGTGGTTTGAACCCACAACCTTGAAGTTATCAAGGTGAATACTTACCATCTCAACTATCTTACTTCTTTGTTATTATATTGCATATATATTATATTATATAATATAATATAATATAATATAATATAATATAATATAATATAATATAATATAATATAATATAAAGACTATATTATTATATTATTTTATCGAGTCGAGTTCGAGTCGATTTCGAGTTATAACCGAGTCGAGTCGAGTCGAACACGACCTTGCTCAAGCTCGGCTCGTAAGATTCGAGTTCGAGTCGAGTTCGAGTCGAGCATTTAAATGTTGAGTTTCGAGTCGAGTCAAGCCGAGCCGAACGCTAAATGCTCACGAGCTGGCTCGCTCAATTAGCAACCCTAGATAACGTGCCAAATATAATACGGTTTGTACGTGCGGAGGTGTGCTAATATAATTATCTCGCATCTCTATATGAAATGAGTAATAACTAATATAAATATAGGTTTTTAATTTTTCTAATTTGATTAGTCATTTTAGAGGAAAACTATGATGTCCCAAACTGTGTAAAGATAGTTCCATGCACATACATTGATACCAATTAGCTCGCCAATTTGAAGTTAAATTTGGGATATTACAAATGTATGTCTGTATTGTTGGTAACATTTGGTTTCGGTCTGGGGACTTGGTACACTGCAGCTGGTGACGTGAATTGTGTGCCCCATTCACTCGAGGCTTTGATTTGTAATCGCCAATTTTATTTTTACAACAAACATTTCAAGGCGGGCATGATTTTAGGTTTGTACACTCTTTTTTATGGTAATCAATTACCTCGTGTGAGTTGGGATTAGAGTGGATGAATGATTTAGTTATCAGTTTATTTAACGGTAATTAATTATATCCTTTGTCATTCAACGTTGAACGCAAACAAATCCACTCGACTCCATTGTTTATGGAGCATTATAATTGACTCTAAACTTATTAACTTATACAGCCTTCAGTACAAGGAATGTTGATCAGTACTTTCAATATGAAGTTAGCATATATATATTTTTATATAATAGGGCATGAAGTTGGGAAACACAGTATAATTTATGTTACTAGTAGATCTCAGGTGAGTGGATCTTTCGTGGAGTAGAGTCTGCAACGCAAACTCATAGCGACCCAATATTTGTTTTAAGCCGAAAGGGAATATTGATTTTTTTTTATATATAAAAAAGAAAGCCAAGAGGGAATACAAAGATTCCAAAATGAGCCAGTGTTGAAATGATCACTCTGGTATTTGGAGAATCACGAGAGAGAAAGAGAGAGATATGAGCCCCTTATTTTGTTCACGGGTTGTTGCATAGAACCTATAGAAGGAGTTAAAAGGTACTGCGGTATCAGAAACGGATGTTATCAGCTTCCTCTTTTATAATCTTAGCACCAATAGTCCAAGAGTGTGATATTACATTGGGCCAGATATCTAAGTTTCACATGTCTTCCCTCTGTTTGCCCCCAACCCCCCCCCCCCCACCACGAGGTCCCATTCTGGTACACCACAATTATAGAGATTTTTACAGGGGAAAACTGCATCCACTGTTTGATACTGTCATGTGGTGTGAGCAAAGCAAACACGTAGATGACCCAGATTGCCATGTGATATATAGTTCAATGCAGCCAAACATGAAATGGCTGCATTATGTCATTGTGTTAACAATTGCAAATTGTCAACACAGTGGTTGCTCGTGACACTGAAGTGAAAGAAACAAACAAGGATATATAGCTAGTTTGGCCAACTAACGAGCTTGTTCGTGCAAAGCACGTTGCACTTGCTTATTATGATCAACAAGAGGACAGCTCCTCCTAGGCCTGTTAATTTTATACAGTGCTTCTTCTAAAACGAGGAATAAGGCAAACACTAATTTATGTTCATTGCAAGTGGTTGATATGTCATGAAAAACTTATAAAGTAGGGTTCATTTGCTCTGATAATCAATTATTTCTATGCAACTGTCTATGTACTGATAAAATATTATTAAGGAAAATCTTTCTTCTTGCTTCTGGGGAAAAACTAAAAGGAATCTCTTCATGTCGAAATTGATCATAAATTTACATTAATTTATAAGAATTTGTATACTGATCAACTCTTCCACCCCACCCCCAAAATCACCAAAATCAAAGAGTAGTGTGGGCATGAATGATGAATGTATAATATAACAATAAGCCAATGCATCTAGCAATTTTAAACTCGGCTTATGTAAAACCTTTGTGGTTTCTAATTATTTACCTTTCTTTAAAAAAAACTACTTCCATAATTCCATTACTTTCTTTGCATTTTCCTTACAGAAAACTTTCACTTGCACATTCATGGGCTCTCTGTGATGCCAAAATGGGCCTTATCTTATGTGGGATTAGCCCATACACGACCTGCGCTGGCGGCCCTAATTAATCTTCCCAAATATTCATCAATTATTATTATTCCGGTATCGATATCGTACCATCCACCTTATGTAGCTTATTCAATCAATCTTTACATCATTCCTCCTCCATATATGTCCTTCCCTGTTATTATTGTTTTTTTATACTAAAATGTAACATATTTGTCTTGCTGTTTTATAATTTGGATAATTGTGTGTAAATTGGCCATCAGGCATGACTTAGATCGAATTAAAATACATATAATACAATTGTAGTTAATATATGGATCATTGGCAAGCTATCACTTAAATCAGATAATTGGAAGTTATTTTCACTCGTCTTAATTTATTTTTATTAAAAAATGCAATGTGCGTATGACTGAAGTGATCATTAAGTTTAAAATAATCAATTCGGGCCATGACTCAGCCATTCAACCACGTGGGGAGGTTTTGTGATAACTCATTCAATCTCAATGGAACCTATTAATCATAGGCACCCCTTAATTAGCTCATAATTTTTGCTCTTTGTTAGGGGTGTAATGAGCCGAGTCGAACTGAGCCTTAATATTTTTGAATTTAATGTACTTTTTGGCAATTATATTTGAGCTTATTTGAGTGCTTGACAAACTTTAATATATTATGGGTCGAGCCGAACTCATCTAAAATTTATAGTATTTGGGCTTAGCTCGTACTCAACTTGCTATGTTTTCGAGTTGAGCTTAAATCGAGCGAATGTTTATGCTTAATTCGTACTTGACTTATGTAAGATCAAAATTTTCTTTCAAACACTATATAAGTTCAATATGACCTCAATAATTTTGACGAGGCGAGTATTTTTTCTAGTTTGAATATATTGAGTTTGAGTTTTGAACCAAGTCAAGTCAAACACTTCTTAGCTTAAGCTCTCATCATTGTTCAACGAGTTATTTATTTCGAACCGAATATTTTTTTCGAATACAAAATTAACGAGTACAAGTTCAAGTAGAATCGAACCAATCATAAAATATTTGCGAACAGGTTTAATTTATTTACATCCTTACTCTTTACTTAATATTATATCTTATCTAATGTTTCCTGGCTGCCTTACATAGCAGGTATAATTAACGCTTATAAGCAATATCTCATGAGCATTGAAATTAATTAATATATTCCAACTCAAAATGAGCTAAGGCCCAGTTCCCGACAGACCGTTACCAATCAGCTAACTGTTGAATTCTTCTTATTAACATACTCATTTCCCAATGCTAGATTGGTTTCAGTATGGCCAGGTGCTCCCCGCCCACTTGTTTCCTTTTTGGTCATATCGGCGACTCATTCCTTTGTTTATTCAAAAATAAAAAATAAAAAATCTCCTTTAATTTGTTTATCACGAGCTAACTTTATTTTAAAACTAAATTTACGAACTTTATGTCACCACAATATCAAACGCATCCAGTTGGGCTGGCCAGCTTGATTAAAAAATCTCTCTCTAGCTAGTGCTCTCTGATAGAAAAATAAATAAATAAAACTATATAGAATAGATACACTTAAATTAGACCAAGAATGTCATTAATCGTGAGAATCATTCAAGCTTGAAGGGAAGATTTTTTTCAGTACTATCGTTCTCAAGTTTTAATTTTCATTGGAGGAGAAGACCCAGTCACTCTGTGCTATTGTCGTGGAAGCATAAAATAGCACCTAATTTGGTTGTAAAGCAGGTAAGTACTGTCGTCGCTGCCATAACCGACCTCAACATGATATGTTTTATCTAAAATAATTAAATGCCTCGTCAGCATCTGTCGCGCAATGAAGAATGATGCCACCTGCGTATCAATATGACTCTCTGGATTTAAGCCTCCATATAAAATTTATCGGCTTGTTTTATACATAGAACGTTATAATTAGAAATGGGTTTAGATTTCGGTCAGTAATTAGTGATAATGGAACTACTAGTTCCAAGGCTATTGAAAAACATGTCGGTATGTGCAAGATGGGGCAGGATCCAGGTCCCCCAAAGTTCCACACATGTGAGTGTATGCGCCGTGAAGTGTACCAGCTTAGTATAGGGTCGCCCAGAATGAACTCGAGGGCTGGGAAGGAGACAAAGGTGTGGGGGAGATGATAAGGGGAAAATAAGAACAAAACAGCACAGTGGGGGGAAGTCGAAAGAAAGAAGCACGGAACGGAGAGGGAGAGCTGCTGGTTTCCATTGTTAATAATGCTGGGGGGAAGGACAGCAAAAGCTTCGTGGCCGTGCACCGTGTGAAGCAATTGATTTCCCCACACCTCTAGTGTCAGACTCCACAGTGTTTGTCCCCTCAACACCATCAATCATGGCCCCCCCATTATTGTCACTTTTTTAATAGCAACTATTGAAAGCCACCCAATTAGTATCCTATATTGCCTTTGGATAATGGTCATCTATGGCAACAGGTATGACCATTCGACACCAATATTAGCACAAACCCTTGAAAATTTCAATCAATCATTCATTCCTTCATTCATTCAGCCTCTCTAAACTACATCAAAAATTTATATTATCAAACATGAGGATGGATGTGTGTGCAAGATTAATTTTTAATTTAGTGTCACTTTCTTGCATGACCATGATCAGATTCTGTCAAAATGGTTTGCATGAGTCCATATTAGCTAGCTAGACATTTGCATCAATCGAACAATTGCTGACAAACACAAAAAGTTAGAGATTAAGAAAGATGAAAGATGAAAGATAGTTGTTCATCATCAAATTTCATTCCTATTTCATTGCTCAAAGCACATGTCCTAAATGTTACAACCATGATGAGACCGGAAATAATTGTAATAATGTAAACTATCCGATCAGACAATGGTGGCGGCGGCGGCGGCCGCGTCGGTGGCGACCCGGCAACCGCCGTCGTCCCCGGAGGCGGAGGCGGCGGCGGAGACGCGGGCGGCAGCGTGGCGGTGGTTGTGAACCCAGACTCGGAGGACGTGGGGGGTGACCCCGACCTCGTCGCAGAAGCGGCGGAGCTCCTCCTCGTCTTCCCCTTGCCGCCTACCCGCCACCCGCCGCTCCGCGTAGTCCGCCATCTTCTCTTTCTGCTCCGCCGTGAACTTCGTCCGGTACCGCTTCCGCGTCCCCGACGCCTCCGCCTCCTCCGGGGCTGCCGGCGCCGCCGCCATCACCGCCTGCACAGGCTCCACCATCTGCGCCGGCCCGCACAACATCATGGCATGTCGCTGCGCGCCGTGGACGAGACCGGCCGCCCATGTAGTACTGCTGGCGCTGCGTCGCGCCGCCGGAGTAGGGGACGAGGGCGGGGAGCTCCTTGCGGTGGAAGTTGCGGTGGCAGCCGCAGGCGGCGCAGAGCAGCGGCGAGGTGGCTGCCTCCATGAACTCGCCGCGGCCGTCGTTGGCGAGGCCGCCGAGGGCGGCGGCGTGGTTGCGGAGGCACTCGCGGTACTTCGCCGACGCCGGGTCAGGCTTCTCCTCGGACGACTGCTCGTGGAACGGCACCATTGTCAGCTCCATGAGTAATCAAACGAGAGAAGTTCACAAGTCAGGGAAGGTGGCGCTCCGCCGGAGTACGGCGGTGGTGGAGGGGAGGGGGAGAGGGGAGCCGCGGAGGTGGTGGATTTGATGGGCCCGGCTGGGGTAGTTAAAGCAGAGGAGGACATGCGGGCGGGTTCGGGAATTTCGGGCTGTAGGCGCGAGCTGGATTTATTTATTGCGGTCGGACCGATCACGTGACATGGCGACGAGTGGGGCCCGGCGGAGGTGGGTGAAAAGAACAGTCAAAAGGTAAATTAAAACTTCCACCTTTTTTTTATTTTTTATTTTTTTGTTTTGTTTTTGTTTGTGTGAAAGTGTCACGTTGGCCATCGAATAAAGTTAATGACAAATTAACTATAAAATTCAATTCCTGTTGAATTATAAAGAAAAAATGTTAGCCTGTTAGAATTTTATTCGGGCTTTCGTCCATTAAAAAGAAAAAAAGCTAACAGAGGAAAGTCAATCCTTCAACTTTAATCAAAATTCATACTTTATTTTTTTCCCGAAACAAATTAATACTTTATTTTAATCCAACATGATAGTAAATATTTCAAGAATAAAGTCAAGAAATTAATTTAATATCATCTATCAACCATGGAATTTAAGGAGCGCATGGTTCTACAAATTAGAATTTTCACCGTGGGTACTTGTACCAATAGCGTGTCAAAATTAAGAGTCAAAATCATCTAAAATAAATAAATTGACTATAAGTAAAGCTGGAATTAATGTGGCTACGCTTGATAAAAAATAAATTTTTTAGCTATGTCTGGTAAAAAGCTTTAACGTACAATTATTTACTATATTTTGGCAACCATTTTTTTCTCTCTCTAATATATAGAGTAGTGACCTTAATAAGTCTTCTAAAATAATGATTGTTTCCACTTTGGCCTGATTGTTTAATTCTAAGTTTGATTAATTATACGTTTGGCTTCAATATTCAATCATGGAAATGCTCATTTTCTGCTTACCAAAAGGCAAATGAATCGATTAAGGCCTCACACTTAACACTCGAGTGGCATAGTCTTTTCCCGTGGACGTGATCAAAGTTAAGACAAATGCATGCATTAAACCAAAACAAAGAATGCAATTGCGTTTGATCACGGCCAGACGTAGCGAGTAATTAAGGTTAATAATGATCAAAAGTGGGGTCCTGGTATGGGAGGGAGCAGCGAGTAATTCGGGGCACGCTTTGTCGTATATATTGTAGGCGGGGTCCACGAGCAGGATAGGGGGCCCACGTATGGATCCTGCTCTGGACGGTGACGTCGGCGGCCAGACCTGTACGCCGTATAGCGGTTGTGAAAATACAGACCGTCGCTGCAATTTAAATATAAAATAGACTAACCTAATCATTTATTTTATAAGCTGGGTGCATAAAAATAATTTTTATATTATGCCGACAAGATTTTAAGTGTTCTTTGAACGCCCCGTGACTATGTCAAAATAAATAAGAACACTTGCCTTAGATCCAAAATTTTGGTTTAAAATTCTACTCATTCTATTTCCCGTGAAGAATTACGAAAATATTTGGCTCATGACTCGTCCCAACATAAAGGGTAATAAATCAATATGTGTTTGATCTTTCCCCAACTATTATCTACGTATACCAATCTAATCTATTGCCTCTTGTCTAAGTTTTTTCAGTGTTATAATTATTCCTCTTAGATATATCATACATGGAAATTAATTAAATAAGAAGCTTTAAATTAATGGCTGACATAGATGTTCTACTCTACCCTTCTTGTTGTTCTAGCCAATAACTGTTGTTTACACGTAAAAATTGAACAGTTTGTAAGAACTACATACATGCGATGACAGGTATATATATATACTCTGCTTTATCCAAAAAATGAGAAAGCAAAGAAGCAAGATGTATACGCGCGTGTGAAAATAAACTATCATTGGTTCTTGTACTTAGAATCGGAGTAACGGGAACTCGGGAGCTGAAAATTATGGGGATCTATTCGATCTTATTTAGAAACGACGTTCCTACAACTGTAATGTATTAATACAGACAAGTTGATCACAAACCTTATAATTGCGAGCTGTGAATTAGTGCATCTGGAACATTTTGTCCTGGGCACTTACCGGCGATAAATGATCACCGGTTATATTAATATAGACCAGTAAGATCACAAACCTTATAATTGTGGATCATAAAATTTTTTAGGATGGGTAAATAGGGTCATCTAATTGACTTAATTCCCGTTCTGACATTCACATTCCCTCGAGCATTTTAATTTGTTTCCTTCCTTACATATGGCCGTTTCTGTAATTGATTGGATTGGAGATGCCTCCCAGTTCCAGACGGTACCTCTCATCAGACTGTGTGCACTCTGAATTGTTAACATGGCATATTTAGTTGCTTGCTATAAAAAACATGGCACCAACTAGATCGATTAACCTACCCAATTCATGTATGTTCGACGGGATCGAAAAGAGTTGTTTCACTGCACTTGTAGAACAAGCTGTTAGGACTTGGATATATAATAACAGCTAGCTGATCACTTCTAAAAGCATAAATTAACAGGCCCCAAAAATATTGTCGAATTAATGCACAAGACGAAGAGAGTGAGAAACCATGCATATACAATTGAGAAGGGACTGTACCACCAAGCTTTGATGTTCAATAGACAGAAGCAAGTATGAGTCGATAGAAGTCAGATAGATGAGCAGCAAAAGAGTTCAGAGTAGCATTGCAGGACGTCCCGTTCAACCCCTGCATTAATCCCCACATTGTGTATCCTGACACGCAGTAGTACTACTCCTGCTGCTCTTGTTCTTATTCATGAATTCATTAGGCTTTTGCTGGTTGTGGGAGTTTTTCTACATTTTCTCTCAGCATATTAGATAAAATGGAACAAGGATAATATGTTGAAGCAAAGGTCAATCGGTTGGTACTTGGTGGTGATTTCAGTGTGAGGCATCTCTTACGTTCTAACCCTTCCATATTATGCATGGATTGATTAGTGAATATATATTTCCTATCCGATCTAACGGAAACGCACAGTAATCACTGTTATTTTTGATTGACAACAATTTCTCTTAACGTACTCTTAATATTGATCATATTTCGTATTTTTATAATGGTTTTCCTTTAACAAGATATTATAAGCGAAGGTCGTAGATGAAATGAACGACTATTTCTTTTATATATTTATGTCTGTTCTCTTGTAATTACTAACGTTGCACGCTAAGAATTGATTGTTCTAAATGAAAGTACCGAAGGTTCGATAGAGCCAAAAGATTTTTTGGGTTTTTATAAAAAAGAAAAACCTCACAATTTATAGCTGTAATACTGGGCAAAAATCTTATGTTTACAAGCCCAAAAATTATGAAATTTTAAAGAATGAAACTACACACCCTAAAGAATCTAACAAAATAAGAATCACGTCAATCACAGTTTTGTATGGAGTTATGATTTTTACAAATCAATGGATAAATCAAGAAAATAAAAAACATGATACATGGGCAAGATATTTCGTTTGGGTAATCGGTCTTAATCGAACTCATGATTTATTGAAAATAATAAGATTATATGATGTAGAGAAGATATTTATCTAAATGTAATAAGATATAAAGAAATTCGTTCACAAAGGTTTGATCGGTCAGGAAATAAGTTAGTAAATAAACTGACAAAAGTGAAGAGTTATGGTGAACTAAGTCCATCTCACTAAAAAGGTGTTCGTTTAGATAAAATAAAAAATAATTTGAAGCTAAGCACTTAACGTTAATCGTTAGGTTAATCTAAGTAGACACAAACATGTTTAAAGTGGTTTTATACTTATATTGTACCTACGGTCAATTCCGGTGAAGGATTGGTCTATGTCATCTTATAAGAGGTGTTCCTAAATCGTGTAGAATTGATAAGAGTGTTAGTTGGTTAGACAATCTATGAATTTTAGTAAACGGGAAGAAACTCTTAAATAATTTTTTTCTACACAGATAAGGAAGCGAGTAATTGGACATAAGATGGACAAAGGAGTATCTAAAGACATAATTGATTGATCCACCTCTCCCAAATTAGAATTCACATTGCCTTCTCTCCCTATTCCTTTAGGGTTGCAACGTCCACCCTCTTCTTCCCCCTCTTTCTTGGTTCCTTTGTGGACAAAATGTGTTCCAACCCTTCTTCCTTCAAGTTTTGACGAGTTTGAATCATTTTTTTTTCAAAAAAGGAACACTAGGGCTTGTGTTATAGGAGAAATCAACAAGGTTAAAAGGTTAACAATTGAAACCTAGATAATAATTTCATGGAATTTGTACATGCATATCATAAATCATCATATTTTATTGATTGTTGAATCAATTATAAATAATTGCTTGTAGATTCATGTTTTATTTAAGTTTCATGAAAGAATACCATAGAATTGTTGTTAAAGAATAAGATCATGATCAATGATTGAGTTTAATGCCTTGTTTTGATGTTTACATAAGAGGTTATTATAATAATTAAGTAAGTCAACAAATAAAATAATGAATTAAGATTGTTTCCATGATTTTTGCATGTTTAACAACAAGTTAATAAAGTTGTATGTTGTTTACCCACTTAAGAAAAATCATTAAAAAGTAGGATAAATCATAATGAGTTAAAAACGTGCTATAACTCATAATTTAGTGTTAAGAAAGATTGAAAACCCAAACTTTATTTCACTAAAATCGAATACAAATCGAGTGATATGAGAGAAAAATAAGTTATGGCATTGGTGTAGTGCCCTAGAGCCACAACACTAGCAAAAATTGAAATATGGTTTGTGGCCAAGTGCCACGTGTAAACCTTGTCTGGTTCACCTAAAAATCTGATCAAAACTTTTACGATTGAGTCGAGTCATCTCTAAATCGATTAATCTAAAATACTCAAACAATAAATAGACCAAAACAACCCTATTGGCGTCTTGAGAAAAGAAGACACCACTTAATGCTCAACTAACACTGAACGATGCATGAAACAATCTAATAAGAAGCTACGTATAATGGCATGACATGGATTCACTCAATAAGTAGCAATGACAAAAATATAGATAAATGAAATAAGTAAGTAAGTATATTAAACAACTGTTGAAGCTAAAATTTTAAAATTTTAGTTTCTCATCAAGAGACTTGATATCATGTTTGATTTGCTGGTATAAAAGTTGTTTAGAGCATATATCTTGAAACATCACATATAATACGTAAAGACATGCATCGAACCCAGATAAAAACATGAAAGAAAACAATAGTGCATTGAGCACAAGTGTATGTAGCAGCTATCTTTCATTCCATCAAAACCGACCTAAAATACAAGAATACAAGACCAGCATATATAATAGGAAAAACGTCAACGACAAGTGCTACTGATCCAAAAAATAACTCGTACAAACTGACATGTGGAATCTGATTTCCACGAGGAAAGGAAAACCATATATAATCTCCACGAGTACACTCAAAAGGCATCTATTAAGTAATCATTAAGCTGCAGAGTTAGCGTCCCAAACTGAAATAATATTGTGCCACTCTCGGTAAAAATTGGTTCCACTCTAAGGAAAAAATACATATCATAAGCCCACTTCATACCTTCATATAACCCCTAGCCTAGAGTACAAAAGCCAAGTACTCTTAGGTAATCGCCCTCAATACCTTCTGATACCACAAGTCTAAATATACTCTACAATTTTCTACGTGTAGAGATATCAGGATCCATCGGGAATGAAACAACCCTCTCACTAATCTAAATCCCGTTGGCACTTGTATATACGCTCACTCACTGTATACACAAGGTCAAGTCTACCAACTTTTGGCTCATTAAAAACTAGATAAAACTATATATAAGATTAGGAATGAGATCATATAAGTAGGCCTAAAGGCAATGTGAGGCAGAGCAAAGTTTGAAAGCAATACGAAGGATCTCATCTTCGAAGGTTATTAATTACAGAAGTAAAATGTGTCATCTAGATAATCTGTGTTCGAGGGCATCCGATAAAACAACCACTTAACATGTCATACGATCTAGAAATCAAATCTCGTTAAAGTAAAATGATAAATCCGAGAAAAGTTTTAACAGATCGGAAGTCCAAGTTCCAAGCATAACGACACATCTTCGATGAATTCAGGCTTCGGAACCTACATCGGAACCCACTCATAAGTAAAAGAGTAATAACTTTATATAATGCATGGTTGTGATGTGTGCTCACATCAGCAAAAACATTTCAAATAATAGACAATGCAAAATGAATCCACAAATAAATACTCGAGCACTCAAATCGATGCATACACAAACAGAATAAAAAAACAAATAAAAACAAGCCTAATAATCAAAAGAATAATATATAAAATAATATGCACTTGATTAAACATCAAAACAATAATAAATGACAAACTAAATATGCATGAGAATGAATAGATAAATAAATCATGAATATTAATTAAATAGACAGTTGGTTAATAAATAATTAAATATTTAAACTCATAAATCAATAGATTAATAATAATGTATACAAGTAAATTATATATTAACTTTGAATAATAATAATAATATGAATAACACTATATAAATATGTGACTATACGCAAGTTTAAATCAATGCATACACGAGTCGGTAAATAAATAAATAAATAAATAATAACAATTAATCATGAATAATATTAATATAATTATTAAATATATGAACACATCTAAACATGAGTTAATGATAACATGTCCGTGCAAATAATTAAATAATTAAATAATACTTTATATGCGTGAATAAAATCAATATTAATAAAATCATACAAACATGTATCATGTTTGTCAATTATTTAAGTAACAAGAAATAAATAATAATGAATAAAAATAAAAAAATAAAATAATTATAATATCAAAATATATAAAATAATGTAAATATTTACCTAAACTAACTAAGAGAGTCTTAAATTATAATAAACTGTCGAAAAACGGATGTAAGTGGGTTGAAATAAGTTAGAGTCAACTAGACCGAGTTATATTAAATCATATAAATCCGGATCGGAGAAAATGGTGGGCTGTGTTGGCTGAGTGGACGCATGCAGGCGGACAAGTCCGGATGCGACGCGACTGATCGGGCAAACGAGCATAAAACGGGCCGACAGTGCCCCCGCCATAAAACGACAACGCGGCGAGCCAGTGGTCGCCGCTAGTCTCGATCGACGGAATAAGTGATGGGGAGGGTGATGGAGGCAGTGATCGATGGAATCCGGCCATCGGTTGGCTGGAATACGGCCGCGAAGAGGAGGCTCGCCTAAGCCGGAAACGGCTCGAAAGGCGGCGGCAGTGATGGAATCCGACTGACAAGTGGCTCTTTAACAATTAATCTGTTAAAGAGCTTTTCTCATGACTCATGGCAACTAAATTGTGGGAAGCTCCTGGTATTTCATTTTAGAGCTTTGATGAAGTTGTATTTTCTATTTCAGGATTAAATTTTACTGAAAGGTTGGAATATCTTGCGAATTGATGGTACCACAAAAGCTTCAGAGAAACAAAGAATTGTAAATGTTAGTTCTTTAAAGCCATTGGTGTTCCCATAGGCTCGAGCTCAAAATTTGTGTTTCCCATAACTTATGACTTGCTCATCTATAGAGTGCTGTTTGATGACATTTCATGAGTGCTATTTTTTCAGGATTTTCAAGAGGGAAGCCAACCATTTTTCTCTTGACTTCCCAAGTTGGTGGTCTGGGTCTTACACTTACAAATGCTGACCGTGTTATTGTAGTCGATCCTGCCTGGAATCCAATGTACATACAGGTGAATAGTGATGATTGATTTTATGGTTTTTTATCCCTTTCCTTTTTGTTTTTACCTTTTCTTTTCTTATCTCCTGAGTTGGAATAGTCCAACTTGAAATTTGAAAACAAGTGTTTTTATGAACTTTTGATTCAATGCACTTATTGTGTTTATGAATAGCTAATGCTTTTATAGTGATATACGTTTTGGTTTCTTCTACATGCCTATTGCGTGGTTAATTTGAATTGTAAATTACAACTTCAACTATAAGCTTTTTAAGGTTTTGATTGCATTGTCAACTACTTTTGCAGCACTGACAATCAGAGCGTAGATCGTGCCTACCGTATTGGACAAAGGAAGGATGTTATAGTCTATTTTCTAATGACAAGTGCTACCATTGAAGAAAAAATATATAGAAAACAGGCGAGTAGAAATTTTTATCTCGTGAAACATGTAATTCGTTTCATAAAATATTTAATTTCAAAAGCTATTTTCAACTGATTTAGGGAAATAGCAATTTCTCAAGTTTAAATTGTAAGGTTTTGTCAATTGGTAGATTTTTGTTTAAGCATCTATATTGCACAAGGTAATAAACATGTTCTTTTTGGATATATGAACATGCTGGTTTTGTCAGTTTGGTAGTCCTGCTGTAAAGCTCTCTATCATAAGGGGTAAGGTTTTTTCTATACTCAGAGTTCGATGATATAGTAAGGTCTAAGTTTTCTTTGGTAATCTTAATTCGTCATTCTGCTACATATTGTATTTTTTTGTCCTTTTAGGTTTTCAAAGGAGGATTATTCAAAGCAGCAACTGAGTACAAAGAACAAACCCGCTATTTTAGTCAAAGAGTATTGTTTCCAAGAATTTTGTATATTTAAATCACTTCTTGCAGGAATGATATGAATTGCTTTTGACACCAGGACTTTAAAGAGCTATTCAGCATCCCGCCACAAGGTTTTGATGTCTCCCTTACCCAACAGCAGTTGCAAGAGGAACATGGTTCGCAAAGCATTTTATCTTTTGTGTTTTTTTACTCTTGATAATCTATTTTATCTTTTCTGGCCGTAGGGATGACTCCTTGACAAAGCATATAATGTTTCTAGAGGGGCAAGGCATAGCTGGAATTAGTCGCCAAGGACTGCTGTACTCTAAGGCTGCTCCTGTGCTTGTCATGGATGAAGGAAACATTTCCGAGTGTTGCATTTGTCACTTGACTATACCTTTATTTAATTGATGCTAATACAATCTATTGTAAAATAATGGTGATCTTTTTGCATGTTGTGGATCATTTGTTCCTAGTAGGTTGATAGAGTGGTAGATTGAACCTGTGGAGTTCAGTTTTTGAAGTTAATCAAATATTTAGTAAAATGATATCAAATGCCTGTTGATGTGTCTTTCTGTCTTGAGTGATTCAATTGCCGACGAATTAGTTGCATGATGCCTTCTTACTGCAGAATTACGACAAAAGCCCCAGTCAGGATCTCTTCATCAAGCTCGTCCCATAAATATATTGATAATGGGTATGGTTTAATGTTTGAATTTGTTTGTTTTTGGAGGTCGAAGCAACCTTCAAGATGACTTTATCTATCCTCATAGCTCTCCATTCTCATATAATTCAAAAGACAATGGCCACTGGAAAGGAAATGCAGTCCTTGTCCTGAAAGATAAACCCAGTGAAGATATTAAGAGGAGAATTGGTCGGCTTTCTCAGATCTTATCCAATAAGGTAGTCCATTCACATTGAAGCATATCATGAATTTTTGCTGCTGTTATTTTAACTTCCCTATTCTATAGGTTGAATAAGTTGGTTTATTTTCTTGTTTCTTATATTGCATTTTTATGCGTTACAGACTGTCGTTTTGAACTTGTCAGACAAAGAGGAAAAATTAAGGAAGCAGATTAATGAGCTGAATTTGGAGCTCGATAATATTAGGATAGAGGCTTCAGGGATTAC
Source organism: Piper betle (assembly GCA_033002965.1). Lineage (NCBI taxonomy): Eukaryota > Viridiplantae > Streptophyta > Magnoliopsida > Piperales > Piperaceae > Piper > Piper betle. Next base: position 51,744 of record JAURVB010007258.1, read on the forward strand.
AGAGAAGCTTGGAAGCTTTGATCTTTAAAATTACTATCTGTTGTACTTATAATCACACAAAATTTATGAACAAAATTAGTTTAGGAATTTTGCTATTTTGCACGAAAGGGAAAAGATGAGATAACGACTGATTGCCTCTGGTCAAAGAATTGAAGGAAAAATACTTCCAACTTCTTTGTATATGTTGGAAATAGTGAAACTAAGAATTTGTTGATGTAAATGAGTTTTTTGTACTCGTTGATGGAGGTAGGGGGAAAAAATGAAAATTCCAGTTTCAATGTTGGCTTTCATTAGAACATATGCTCTTCGTGTGTTTTACAAGCATCACTGTTCAGTTCTATATGAACGCGGTCCCCAGACCCCAGGAAACAAATTTGCAGCATACTGCTGAGCAATGGTGAAATAATATCCGGACTAAGGTAAATCATGGTCTACTTCACTCTAGCGTAATCTATGCTCAAAGTGATCAATTAATTCAATCTCTCATCCCTGTGCTTTTCTTCTTTTTTTTTAATTGTGGTTTCAAAATTGATATGGTCCACAATAGAGTGTAGTATATTATAACCAATCTATGTCTAATCCTAAATGTTCAAAATTTGGAATAAGATGATACGGTCCCCAAACATAGACTTGAAGTATGTGGTGGTCTAGTGTTAAGGGGTGTCGATTATGCAAGAAATATATATTTCATGTGTAAATTGACCTCGATTTAACTCAATTTATACTTTTATTGACAATAATTTTTAATAACTCGTTTCTAATATAAAGATGCATTGAGTTTTTTATTTAAAATTATTTTTAAGCCTTTCTATATTATTTCAAATAAATGTTTCAAATAGAGCATATCATAAATTGTTCAATTTATTTTTCGAACCAATTAGATTTTATCTATTTAACTTGCCCTAGATTTCAAAATTTTTTTGGATTAATTAGTTATCAAAGTTTTGAGTTGAGTGGAACCGATTTAGTAAAGCTAAATCCAAATATTTTATTTATTTTTTATTTATCAATTTTTTTATTAAATTATATCGACTGTTAATTAGATATTAAATTATATATATATAATAAAAATTTGATTAAATTAAATTCGATCGACTCGACTCGTAGCTCGCGTGTAAACCGCTGCCTGAAACCCCAAAACATTGGGAGCTCCTTCCCCGTACACTCATGGTGCCTCCTTGCGTTTAGACCTGATTATCGCTTGCAGCGGCCACCTCCAACCACCACCGCCGCCTCCTTCCTCAAAGCCTTTGTCTCCAACCCAACCGCCGGGCGATGGGGACGCTGGGGAAGGCCATCTACACGGTCGGCTTCTGGATTCGGGAGACCGGCCAGGCCATAGATCGCCTCGGCTGCCGTCTACAAGGAAACTACTACTTCCAAGAGCAATGTAAGGCCACTGTCTGTCCTTACTTCAATTTTTTGATGGTAGCTCTTGTTTGATCCCGCTTTTAGATTTGTCGATTGTTAGTGTTTTTTTTGGGATATGTATTGTTGCTATTTGTTGTTGTGGATTGTGCGATTCGGGGAATTGGGTGTTGTGAAAAATTGTAACTTGGCGGGGTTTGAGCTCGGTTATGGTGCTTTGGAGTAGCGGCGGAGTTGGTGGACTTGGCTAGTTAGGTTATTTTGGGGATGGTTTGCTGATTTGTTGATTGGAGTGTGGAGGAGGTGTGACTGTAGAGTGTGTACCCTTTCTTTAATTGTTTAGATTAATTTTGGGTTAATTAGAAGTTGGATTTCTTATTAATTCCAGGTAGTTGATCTTTCTAAACGTTTTTTTTATAATTTGACTTGGTCTCTCAATCTATCGTCTCATACGATACTACTTAACATTCTCCTTCTTGGTGTTGGGAGCATAGATCCTAAACTAGGATTTATGTAATTACAAATGGGCAAAATTTTAGATGGCCAGATGCCCTTCCTAATGCGAACCCCTCCTAGGACCGGCTATGCAAAAGCATTAGCAGAGATAATACTTTTTAACATTCTTGTTTTATATTATTGTCTTGCACTTTATTGAATAATAAAAGAGAATATTATGAATCGAATATGTTTGTCTATGTATGTGCTGTGTGCTGTAGTAAATAATAAGGTCATCTATCTGGGTCTTAATTGTTATTTTTCCTATGATTGATTTCAGTATCAAGGCATCGCACCCTAATGAATGTATTTGATAAAGTTCCTAATGTTGATAAGGATGCCTTTGTTGCTCCAAGTGCATCTGTTATTGGTGATGTTCAGATTGGACAGGGATCCTCGATCTGGTACGGGTGTGTCCTGAGAGGTAAAGTATCCGTTCAATACCACTTCTTGATTTTTTTGGTTTGCATACCTGAGCAATGTGAATTTCTATCAGTACGAAGAATGACACTTTACAGTTAGGTTAACTATCATCTAAATCAGACTATGCAGTGTACTCATGTTTAATTCAAACAAGCGTACAAGATATTGCTAGGTAGATTGGTTCTGAAGTCATTGCACACGAAGGCGTAGTTGATTGCTCTTACACTGTTGATAGGACTTTATGAAGAGAATGCATCCATTATTTGAATTTATCGAGCAAGCAAAATTTTGTCCTGCATTCTTTAAAGAAGATGAACTTATATATGTTCATCTGCAAAGAAACGTGCCATTTTTATCTTTGTTTTACTCCACAAAAGTTTAGGACTGACTGAAAATTGATAAGTTAAATGATCTATGTATGCTGCTGTGTGCAGGTGACGTGAACAGCATAAGTGTTGGATCTGGAACTAATATTCAAGACAATTCTCTCGTCCATGTGGCTAAGTCCAATCTAAGTGGGAAAGTTTTACCAACCATTATTGGGGATAATGTTACTGTTGGTATGGTGCTGGTAGCCACTGTGTCTCCTTATTATTAATTATATGGATTAAATGATTCGGGCTTATGGAAAATGAATTAGAAAAAATCTAGTGGCACCGTGTTGGAGTTCAGAGACGTGTAATTGTTTGTGAGCTGATAAATTGCACATCAGATATTCTAGTTGTCATCTGATGATACAGTTCGTTTTCTCTAAAAACTACTATGCATTGATTGTTACAAGAGTTCAATTTGATTATGTGAAGGTCATAGTGCTGTCTTACATGGCTGTTCTGTTGCGGATGAGGCTTTTGTTGGAATGGGTGCTGTCTTGCTTGATGGAGTTGTTGTAGAAAAGCATGCGATGGTTGCTGCAGGTGCCCTTGTTAGACAGAATGCAAGGATCCCTTCTGGAGAGGTTTTCTTCTAATTTCCTCATTCATTGTGATTATGAATGTTTCTTTCAAAGCTTAATTTGGGCATGAACTTATACAGATTTACATTTGCAACTTTTTTTCCTCCTTTCTTATTTTGGCAAGGGAATGATGTTTACAGAGACAACATTGAAAATTACTGGAGATTTAGAAGTCGAATGAAAATTACACATGATTTTATTGTTTCATATAACTTCCTTAGTTCACTGAGAATTTACAATTAGCGCATGTAGGAGATATCATTGGCTGTTTGATAAGGCTTTGCAAATCTGCAAGTTGTTCAAGCTCGAGACTTTGTCATGGCAAACAATTATTTTAAAGGGTTGTTTAATCAAGCTTTTTTTTTACTCTATGCTTTTTATTCTGGTTCGCTATATTATTTCTTTCATCTATGGCATTGATTTAATTTTTTATGTTGGATAATTTTCTTGTTTACTGGGAGAGCTGGCTTTATTTTGCTTGTAGAGTGATTTGCACATTTACATGGCAGGTATGGGGAGGAAATCCAGCTAGGTTTTTGAGGGAAGCTAACTGATGAGGAGATTGCTTTTATCTCTCAGTCAGCTACCAACTACACCAATTTAGCACAGGTTCATGCTGCCGAGAATGCTAAAAGCTTTGATGAGATTGAGTTTGAGAAAGTGTTGCGCAAGAAATTTGCTCGCAGGGATGAAGAATATGAATCTATGATTGGCGTTGTTCGCGAAGTGCCACCACAACTTATTCTGCCTGACAATGTCTTGCCAGACAAATCACCCAAGACCCCTTCTTAAATATGTCGTTGTTGTGAGCTTGGCAACAAGATATTTTCACTGAACGGCATCTTTGTTCATGCAGAATCAGATTATGTTGTTCATTTTAATAATATTCCGTGGCAAGCCACATCTCTGGCCTGCAGCGCCTCCCTATTTTGAGTGATCTTTTTGTAGTCTTAATCTTAACAGATATTTAACATGTATTCCAAACTTTGTCAATCAGGAAACATCAAAGCCGACACTGTTTGCCTTGGACCTGTGCATTGGTGAAGTTTTATGACCTAATGATGCAAAAGAACCGAAAAAACTTAATGAAAAGTTAAAAATTCTAGTGTCATATGAGCTTGTGATATATCTTCACCCGGGCCTTCCTCCAAATCGACAAGGTTGGTCTTTTTTGTTGCAACGTCTTCGTCCTTGCTTCTGTTTTATCTGACAGCTTTGAACAGTTAGAACAGACAAGAATCTCAAATAGATGAAGAATGTGCAACCAGAGGTTCTAACCAGAGGTTCTATTTGGATTTGGATTGCTGGGGCCTAGATAAATAGATGCCATATGCACGAGAAGAACCATGCTTTTTTCTTCTTCTTCGCGTTTAGATTGCTGCCGTAGAAGAATAATTTATTTGGCAACTGAACAAAAATAAACAAGTTTTGCAAGTGGTTGTATTCACTGTGCTCATGGATATCTCGACCTTTTCACACAACTATTGATTGGTCAACGAACAATTTCATCAGTTGACAAAAAATCGAAAATCACAAGCTCGAGCTTAAATTCCTGTGTCTTAATTACAAAATTAAGTCAGTCAATAGAATTCTTTTTCATGTACAGCCAAGATTACAATAAGAGTAATAATGAATTTTTGATAAAGAAAATAAGTCGAAATTATGAATTAGCATAAAGAGAAAAAAGTCTGGATCATAAATTTGGTGGGCCATGTAGGCCCGACGGGCCAGGTACTCCCGGGCCCAGACGCACAGGTTAGATCCTCTATGACTCGAGTCATAACAATGTAGACCCCACAACCGACACCGACGTGTACTTGGAATTTACCAAATAGCCCCCCCAAATATTAAAGCATTTTCTATTTTTTGTTTATTATTATTTCTTTTTATGGTTATTACCGTCGTTCTGCGTCTTCGTCTTCTCCGAAAAAATCCAGTCTTTGTTCGTCTCCGATCTCCGGCGACGCCTCAATCTGCTCCCATTCGCAGGGCGGATTCCGATTCGTCGCCGTCGTGGAGGGATGGATCTGGCACGCGATGGGATGTAAGGTTTTGTGGAGTTGGAGGATTCGGGATTTGGGGTTTTGGAGATGGAGCCGGGCAGCGGCGGCGGGTGGCGGCATTATAGGGGCATGTCGTCGGATAACATCAAGGGTTTGGTGCTCGCGCTGTCCTCGAGCTTCTTCATTGGCGCGAGCTTCATCGTGAAGAAGAAGGGGCTCAAGAAGGCCGGGGCGTCTGGCGTTAGGGCGGGTACGAAGTTTGGATTTGGAGTTGAGACGTCTTGTTTTTGTGTTTTTCGACTGAAAGATTTGGGCTTGAGTGGTGGGTGGTGCTGATTGGGGTTTAATCTTGTGACTTCGGAAACGAGTATGGGTTTGATGGAGGACTGGGTTTTGTGAGTGTTGGGAGTGGGCTTTGGAAGTTTTTAGCTTTTCGGAGGACTGAGGGAGTGACGAATGGTGCCATAACTATGGTGTTTTAGCTTTTAGGGAAAAGTGGTCTGCATTGAACTGTCACCTCGTTCAGTGGCTAACTATTTTTTGTTTAGGCTATAAGTTGCTGTTTCCGATCATTTGTTAGGCATCGGAGCCATTCAGAGATCTTGTTTTTTATTTTACTGCATTTTTGGTTGTTGTTGTCAATATCCTTGTAGTTTTCTTGCAATAATAAAAAAACATGTTGTTGTGTCTTCTGTTAGGTGTTGGTGGTTATTCATATCTGTACGAGCCGCTTTGGTGGGCCGGCATGATAACCAGTGAGTTCTTTTATACTCTTATGACAACTTTTTTAATCTCATATTTACCTGTCATTTATCCTTTTATTAATATATGTGCTCTATTTGACTTGCGGATTGGTAGACACTGTCGGTGCATATCCTTATTGGTAGTTATTTACTCATGAGCATGAGGTTCTTGTACTTATGGGCGATTGAATTTAGGATAGTGCCTTGTTAATGAAACTAGCCAATCTATATGAATGATTAATTTCCAAGTTGTTGGCTTGTCAATGTATATTGTTTTTAAGAAACTCTTTGGTTAAGCAGAAATGAATTGAACCTGGTTATGGCTATATGAAAGCTGCAAATATTGTTGTTGGGTAAGGCCTTCACCTTGTGAGTTCTGGGCTGGCCGTGTGTATCTCAAATAAACACAGCTTGCAATATTTACAGTGAATACAAATTTGTTTTTTTGGTTTTTATCGTGAATTTTTTTGCTGGAATGCATGAAATTGTGATTTTTTAGTCCTCCACGCTGTCTGTTAGTTTTTAAATTTGTAAATGTGTCTATCAGGGTTTTATATTGACATTGGATACTGCTATAACAGTGATTGTGGGTGAGATAGCTAACTTTGCGGCATATGCATTTGCACCTGCAATTCTTGTCACTCCTCTTGGTGCACTTAGCATAATTATCAGGTATCAAGGTGTGATTTTACTTTAGGTTTTTCCCCATTTGTACATTATCTTATTCTCTCTCTCATTTGCAGTGCTGTTCTTGCACATGTCATCTTACGGGAGAGATTGCATATATTTGGCATCCTTGGTTGTGCGCTTTGTGTAGTAGGCTCAATCACAATAGTACTGCATGCACCACAGGAACGTAATATTGAATCTGTTGCTGAGGTTTGGGAGCTTGCTGCGGAGCCAGGTACTTTACTCATCAATACAAATGCTTTCCCTTTTGTGGTTTTAGATTTCTTTGCCCCATTTAATTTGTATGCATTATTTGTTTCCCTTTCTTCATTTTGTGTGTGTGTGTGTGTGTTTGTGCAGGTTTCCTTTTATGCAGCTAGTGTGATCTTAGCTGCTTTGATTCTTATTGTCCATTTTATTCCTCAGTATGGACAGACGCATATAATGGTGTATATTGGTGTTTGTTCTCTTGTGGGCTCTTTATCGGTATGTCATTGTTCAATAATGGTACTTGCCTTTGTAGATTTTGCATCATGCGTGTTCAAAATATATCTTTTCTTGCAGGTTATGAGTGTGAAAGCCCTTGGGATTGCACTGAAACTCACATTTTCTGGGATGAATCAGTTGATATATCCTCAGACGTGGGTTTTTGCCATAGTAGTAGGTGTATGCGTGGTTACCCAAATGAATTATCTTAACAAGGTAATTTTTTTATGGCTTTGTTTGAGAATTTCAAATTAAAATGGTTTCTTTGTTGTTATGTTACTTTCTTGAATAGCTATGACGTTGGAAAGTTAACATGTTAACTGTCCAGAGGGCATGTTATTTCAAGACAGGAATTATTTTACTCTGCACTGATGGATAGTTTTTCTCCTGTAGAAACCTTTAGGTTTTGAAGACGTGATGCAGTCTCCTTTTTTTCCCCATTGTCAATTTCATTTGACTGTTTTTATACATTTCAATAAGAACTTTGGCAGTTGGCACTATTGAATCTTTATTATTCAATACTAATATTAACAAGGTGTATATTGGTTTCTTACTTTCATGTTAAATGTTGACAAATTTGCTGTTACATTCAGCAGTCTATGTACAATTCGGCAGTATTGATTTTGTGCAAAATTGGTTCAGGTTTCGAACTATTTGAGTACAATAGGGAAAATAAATTTTAAAAAAATTATTTTTGGAAAGTAATTTTTAGATCTCGTGACAGCTAGAAGAATAGGAATGATATGATTAGAGATGTCTTGTAGGAAGACATTTTGTATAGAGCTGATGTTTATTTCATGAGTAGTCCTAGCTGTTATTTACATATTGATTTTCTCTCTTTATTTTTATACTTGCCGGTGATTATTATAAGCTTATAGTGGAGAGGGTGTTTCTTCATTGTAGGCACTTGATACATTCAATACGGCTGTTGTGTCTCCTATATACTATGTCATGTTTACATCCTTGACAATCTTGGCAAGTGTAATTATGTTCAAGGTAATAAAGCTAGGCTTATCTGTACTATTAGCTGGATCTCTTCTTGTTTACATTTTTGAAAAGAAGGTTTCTTATGAAAAGTTTACATATTAAATAGGATTGGGACAGGCAAAATCCAACTCAGATTGTTACAGAGATGTGTGGATTTGTAACAATACTTTCTGGTACATTTCTTCTTCACAAGACCAAGGACATGAATGAAGGTGTGATTCTCCCCTAATCAAGTTTGCGTTTTTTTTAATCGTTAATGTGCTTATTGTGTGACTAAGTTTCCTGCTTGTTTTTAGATAAGCTGCGATGACTTTATTTGATGCACCGTGATATTTAGAATATTCCTTGTTTACACTAATTTTCATAGTTTATTTTTGAAAAGGGAGTTCCTTGGTTATTTGGCCAGGCATTTAAATTTAATTTTACTGGGGCATGTGAATCATGCATTGAATCTAACATCTATTGTTCTTAATAACAATGCTACTGGCAAAATCCATCATTTCTCATTTTTTTGTTTGCCAATTACAAGAAATTGAGCATTCATTTTTAGAAGCAGCTTCACCAAGAATGGTTTGAATGGCGGCTTCTCTATAGCCAGGCTTCACTCTGAAGGATTTTTTGGATTTGTATTAGATGGTTGAGTCGCATTCTTTTACACCTAAAGGAAGTAACAATGATGTGAAAAAATGATGGATTGATAAGCATATAAGATCTATAGAGTACTTCATTTTATGAAAGGCAAAACTTTTCTTGCATTTGCTGGGCAAATTGTGAGTTGGATGTTTCATTCTGAGTGCAGGAAGCTTGACAACATCCCTGTCATTTCGTCTTACTAAGCATACTGATGAAGATGGCGTTTCATCGGAAGATATCCCTCTTACTGTTAGATGTCAGGATTCCATTCGTGCATCCTGATTTTCCCTGCTCATCTCCTTGGCACTACTTCTGGGACCTCTATCTACTCTCACCTGTATCTGTGTTCCAATTTTGTCTGGATTTTAAAACAAAGAGCTTCACATAGATTTTTCAGCCACCACGGCCATGTTTTCACTCAAGCCAATACCAGAAAAATTCAGTCGAACATGGGTACATTTTGCAAGGTATATTGAAGTCTTAACGTGAACTATTTTGGCGTATGCCCTATTCTTTGAGAAACGCCAATTTCAAGAGTGGAACTAGAAGGCATGTTATACTCGGCATTCATTCCTTGTGTGTATCAATTGTATTACTATTGGAAAGATGATCGTATAGCTGAATCAAAAGGTTATGCTTATGGAATTTAATTTTCTCCACTTTCAATTATTGTCATGATTTCTTTAGGAAGGGAAACACATGAAAATATGGAAACATGTGATAATACATTCTTTGATCCGGAATGACCCTGCATTAGTTGGTGGCTGGTCACTGGTCAGACCCACCCACCTTGATACTCGTTTATCTGTACAGGAAATGTTTTGATGGCCTTCTTTGGAATAAAAGAAGAAGTTTCGTTGGCCTTGTGGGCCAAGTATACACTATTCAATAATGAGTTTACTTCACATTGAATCATCGAGAAATTTTTTAGCAATATTCATACACGATACAGATATTTTTTAAAAAAATTCGTTATATACTGCTAGTTGCTGTGAACCATTGTATTTAAGAATTGAGCAAGCATACAAGAGAGTCCCCCGTCCGCCTAGCATCTTCAGCATCGTCAGGAGCAAACCTACCTAAACCTCACCTACATAATTTATAGTACCTTGCCGCAAAACTTGTTCCACACCGTGATTAAACAATCTTCTTCCTTGAACTGCAAGCGGCAAAGCATATGTCGCTTGATTGCCTCGTGGTAGAGGGATTTCATAACAAACCCATAAAAACAGACATGGAATGAAATGCTGTATATCCCTATTATTCATTGACCGGTTGAGATATGAAAGCAGTACAGACAACTCATTTTCTCATCTCCCAAGTCGGGTCCTACAACTCAACCGAAACAAACCCACTGTTCTCCTCTGTTAAATATTTGATTTTTAATTGCTTTTGGTGTAGGCGGAGAGGAGTTTAGCATTTCTGTGGACGTCTGTCTCTAGACAAAGTGAAGGAAGACCAGCTCCCAATCTAACCCACATAATCCGCCGGTGGCTGAGTTGCCCAACTGCAATGCCAAAGATGATATTCAAGTCCTGGGTCCCAATTTTTTTGTATCCATCAGATCCCATTTATCTCTACAATTTAGCAACTGGAAGGCAGTTGAACGTGTTAGCCTTGTCTTACCTCAGCTTCTTCCCTCACTATTTAGAGTTGTAGAGGACGTTTTTCACCGGTTTGATCATCAAACAATGGTTGGCCACGGTGATGAGCAAGAGGACTTCACATTTCCTACAGTTGGAGGAGACCATACCTCCCTTTCTCGTGTCAACTTCTCTCAATTCTCACCTTCACCCTTCTGGTTTGTGTCAAAGACTGCTCCAGAGCCAGCTGAGGTAGGAGTCCCAGAGTTGAGAAGGGGGAAGAGCTTCTCTGAGGCCAAGAATAATAGGCTGAGATTCGACGATTCGTCGCGGGTGGTCAGGGTGAATTCTACTCTGAGTGATGCAGTTGGTGCAAGATTTCTCGAGGCTGAGGAGAAGATGGACATGCTATGGGAGGGTTTGAATGAAGAGCTGGGCGTTGACACAGCTTGGAAGATGCCATCCAACACTGGTGAGACGAATATTTCGAAGATACCGGGGTTGGATCAAGCTCATATGGAAGATCTTTCGAATGTGAAGGCAATGAAGAATTCCAAGAGAGGTAGCTTGGTACCTCATGGCAAATCAAGCTTTCCAGTCATGTTGAAAGTGCTCAAGAAGCTCTTCTTGATTCACAGCCCAACCCATCACAAGAAGGTTTAGTATATATTGTGAATATTGAAGATCAAACATACACCATTTCTTCCATTTCTGATTTGTATTCTGTTGAAATTTGCCATGATTTTGCCTTGTTGTTCACCTGAAGTGTGAAAGGCAATATCTCTACATCAAGCGATTGCTGATTTGTTCATGTTTGTGTTAATATTTGGTTGGTAGACATGATTGGTGAGCAGATTATATAATTTGTTTCACACAAATGCTAGTGTGGTAAGCTTCAATTATGTGTCTTGTTTGTTGCATGCATCAATGGTGGCATCAATGTTCCGTAAGGGACCACTACATGAATTGTAGACATTCTATCTCCCTTGTGTTCTTATCGCTTCCATCAATAAGGTTGTTGGGGATTAATGGCTGCCATGGATTTCGTCGGTGCTCAAGTATATATCTTAGTTACTTGACAGTCAATACCAGTTCCTCTTGCAGAAAATTTAGTAAACACCATTCATGTGAGAAACCTCAAAGCATCCCAAGAAAATGGAATTATCAATCTTCAAGTATCCGAATCTCAGAGTTATTAAGCCCTGTCTGCTTGTCATATGTCACAGTGATTAATGAACAGAAAGGTGTGACAACTTGGTGCAGATGAATTGGCGATTTTATTTAACTATTTTGTCACATTGGCTACAACGTTATCCGGATATTTTTTTCCTGGAAGTACAATGACCAATTATGTTTCCTTGTACAATTGCATACTTTCAGAGGGTATGAAGAGACAATGGAATGTATGCAAAGTCCCAGGAGTCACACCAGGGAATAGGCATATATCATCATCACACACCAAAAGGAGGATGGTCGGCAAACAATGTATGAAGTTTGAGATAAGGAAAGATTATGCTTTATATAATCAATTAGATGTAGTCAAGTTGATAATATAACTTGAATCGCATTATATAAACATGTATAAAGATATTCCACTTGGATTAAATCTAATAGTAAACACTTGTAATGATCCTTTTTTTCTTTGGAGGTTAGTAATAAATAAATTCAAGCTATAACAATGTTGAAAATTTTGGATTAATTTCACCAAAGACTAAAATCATATACTTAGCATGAGTTTTTAAGCCGCTCATATTAAGTCTAACTCATAATCTTAACGAGTAATAAGTGGTTTTTCCTTTTTTTTTTTTTTTTTAAACAAAGTTAAAAGGTGTTAAGTGGGAGATCAAACACTTCGCAATGAGTTTTTAAACGGCTAGACCATGAAATCATTTAAAATAGTTTTAATTGATCGGATGTATATTAGTGAAAATATGTTTATTAATTTTTAAATTAAATTAATTACTTCAAAGTATGACTTAAATTTATCGACTTTACACTCTAATTTTTTTATTATAATTTTCTTTTAGAAATCCAAGAAAAAGAAGTGTCACCAAATATCCAATTACATAATAGATTAACTTTAACTCTAGAGGCTTAATTTATTGAAAAAACAAACCCTAATCCTAATCCTAATCCTAAGGAATGAACGAAATTTTCCTTATGCTTTATTCTTATGTTTTTAAAGGAGTTAAAAAAGCGCCAAATTGGAGGTTAATCATCCTGATCTTACCCTAATCTATCTTTGCCGGCAGGGCAAGGGACCATCTTCTCCTTCTACCTCTCTTCCTTCTCCCTTGTTGTTTCAACCAAGTCTCAATCTTTACTCGATTTTTGCAGTATCAGTTGCAGTGGCAGTCGCCGACAATTGATGGGCGCTCTGGCTGCATCCAATGCTGCTTCCTCCCCCTTCGCATGATCGAGCAGCATCAGAGCTTGGGCCGTGTTTGTCCCGGTTTCAATTTGAGTTCGGTTCGTTGCATGGCTTCTTCGATGGCTCCGAGTCCGACGAGGTTGAAGGGCGATTCGTTCATCCGTGAGCATCTTCGGAGGTTGTCGCCTTATCAACCAATCCTGCCATTTGAGGTAGCATTTGAAGGGATGAATTCTTTTTTTTCGGTGAATTTTGCGTTGAGTTGGTTTTTTCTTTGTTGTAATGGTGAAATGTGCTGCCAAGTTTGTGTCTTTGACGGTTTTTGATGTGTTTGTTACCATCGTTATATGTAGGTTTTGTCTGCTCAGCTTGGGAGGAAACCTGAGGACATCATCAAAATGGATGCCAATGAAAACCCATATGGTCCACCTCCAGAGGCATGGTTTTTTTTTTTTGATAATTTTGAATGTTATGATTATGTGGCATTGAGTTGACTTTGTTGCTGCTTTTAGTTTCGAACAGAATGGAGTTGTGAACTTTGGAAAGTATTAGCTGTGCAATCCCATGTAATTTTGCTTGCCAACCGATGTGTGAGATGATTAGGTTATCCTGTTCTTGATGCCATATTTTGCAATTTATATGCGTAATTGCATCTGGTTCTATTTGTGGATTCTATGCAAAGATGGTCTACTTAGATTTAGTTGTTAACTTGGCCTCATTATTGTTTCTTTGATGCTGTTGTCTGGTCCTTAATTGATAGGTTTTTTTGCTAAGTCCATAACTTTGGTTTTCTGTAGGTGGTTGAAGCTTTGGCAACAATAAAGTTTCCGTATGTCTACCCTGATCCGGAAAGCCGTCGTTTACGTGCAGCCCTTGCTGAAGATTCAGGGCTTGAGTCCGAATATATACTTGCAGGATGTGGTGCTGATGAATTGATTGATTTGATCATGAGGTTTTAATTTTTTTATTCACTAAAATTTCTCAACTTAAGTTAATGAGACATTGGCTTAGTCATTAGGGAGTCTTGTGCCTCCAATGCCAATGTAATTTATTTTATGTATTATTTGCTTTGCATTGTAGATGTGTACTCGATCCTGGTGACAAGATCGTGGACTGCCCTCCAACTTTTACCATGTATGAATTTGATGCTGCAGTTAATGGTGCTGAAGTCATAAAAGGTAGGAAATAAATATATTTTCTTGGTTGACCCTCTACTTCTTTGTTGGGAAGCTCGGACAAACCCAACAGATCTTCAAAAGGATTTTCCATGAGATGGGAAATAGGAACTCTTTGTCTCATTGATGGTGATGAAGTAATTAATGGTGGGAAATAAACATATTTTCTTGGATGATCCTCTACTTCTTTGTTGGGAAACTTGGACAAACCTAACAGATCTTTAATCCTTATTGGGCCTTTTTTTATTTTATTATTGATAAGCAGGAGTCATCTAATGATGTGTCTCATTCAGAGGGCGTACCTTGATTCTTAATGTTGTTTTGTGCTTAATGGCAGTCCCAAGGAATTCAGATTTCAGTTTGAATATCCCTCAAATAACTAAAGTCGTGGAGCATGAGAAGCCAAAATGTATATTTCTTACCTCTCCAAATAACCCAGATGGCAGGTGACAATTCTTTATATGTTTTATATGATCTCATTTCAGCTGAAGGAATTCATTGCTGTTTCTTTTTTTCTCTGCAGTATCATAAATGATGAGGAGCTCTTGTCGATCCTTGATCTTCCAATTTTGGTTATCTTAGATGAAGCTTATATCGAATTCTCTGGAATGAACTCCAGAATGAATTGGGTTAAGAAACATGAAAACCTTATTGTTCTACGAACGTTTAGCAAGAGGGCTGGTGAGAATCTAATTTGGTAAAGAATTTTCTGCAACTCCTTTCTTGCTACTATTTGGTTGTACTAAGATAAGCATCTGATTTAACATAATATTTGTTCTTCTTAACATTCAGCATAATCTTTTTCATTGGTTAGGATTAGCTGGGCTTCGTGTGGGTTATGGTGCATTTCCTATGAGCATAATAGAATACTTATGGAGAGCAAAACAACCTTATAATGTGTCTGTGGCTGCTGAGCTATCTGCTTGTGCAGCATTGCAAAATCCCACGTATTTAGAGGTAATACTATGAGAATTATTTTCATGGAATTTTCGTACATATTACTTGTTACTGTGTATATTTCCTTTGTTAAAGACAGAAAGTCATCGATAAGAAAAGTATATTTTTTATCGTGTTATATCGAAAACTTTGCAACTTAAGTAAGATTAAAGGAATTGATCACTTTAGCAATCTATTGTGTTCATCTGCATAAAGCATATTAAGTACAAACAGCTAACTGCTCCAATTAATATTTTAACGTAGATAGTACGTATTATTTTAACTGAAATGAGATTCTGAACCAAAATGTTCTTCGTCTTGAGGGTAGCATTAATTTTCATCTCATCTGAGTCTGATTAGTGGCTCCATTGCTGGCTTTTGGGTTGCACACTGCAGGGCTGCTTTGCGATCATGCTGAAAAGCTTTTTTCCACTATCAGAGTTTTATTTTTTATTTATATGGTCTTCAAACGACAGTTAATTTGTTATGCAGTTTGAGAATGTAATAATTTATCATTTTTTATTATGTACTGTGGATTGATACTCAGACGGTGAAAAATGCTCTGGTTCAAGAAAGAGAGCGACTTTATGACCTCTTGAAGGAAGTTCCATTTCTGAGGCCCTTCCCCAGTCATTCCAATTTCATTTTGTGCGAGGTGACATGTGGAATGAATGCAAAGAAATTGAAGGTACTTGAATTTGAATTGATTTTGTAAATTTATATGACTTAAGCACTTGTCGTAAAGCTTGAAAGGGACCAATAATATTTAGTTTAACAGGTCTGGAATGTCCTACATAGCTGCTTTATCTTTCATGTTAATAGCATAAACTTTTAGTTGGTGTTTTCCACTTCCAGGATTTTGTTTTTCCTGGTCCTGTCATGCCTACCTTTTCGCCTCTTCAACTTAAATGTTCTTTCGCATTATAACATTATCAAAGCTTAATGCCTGGCGAGTGCATTTTATTTTTTCAGGAAGACCTTGCAACTAAGGGAGTGATGATCCGACACTACAATAAGAAAGAGCTCCGAGGTTATGTTCGTGTTTCTGTTGGGAAGCCTGAACACACGGATATTTTGATGAAATGTCTCAGAGGCCTCTATTAGTTTAATGCTTTGTATTTTTGGGAGTTTCAAAGCTCCGAACCTGGAAGAATATAATTATTTTTTCCTTATTTGGAGGTACGAAAGAAATGCCTCGTTTGCAAAAATCAGCCGACGGATTTAAATTGGATTGGAGGCAATCAGTGTCAAAAAAAATGGGTAAATCAGTATTTGTGGAAATCGGTCCGTGAATCGGCCGATTCCACCTTAGTTTGAGCCAATTTTTGGACGGCGACGACGGGCAACCAGGAGGATGGGGGGTGGGTGGGGGGGCAACAGCAGCAAGGGCTGGGCAGATTGGGTGGGGGAGGGGACGGTGGTTGGGTGCGTGGGGGACGGGTAGGGGTGCTAATCGAGCGAACGAGTCGAGCTTAACTTGTGTTCAAACTTCGGTTCGAATAGTTTGAAACTCGTTTGCACTCGGTTCGAGATCGAACGAATTTTGAATGTGCATGTTCGTATTTAACTCGAATATCTTTTATTTGTTCGAGCTTAATTCCGGTTTGAATATATTTAAACTGTTTAATTTTTCTGAGCTCGAACCTAACTCGTTCGTGAATGAAAATGGCTCGATTGAAAGTGTGAGGTTCGATTAAAAGTCAAAAGTACCTTACTTAAAAAAGTGTCTAACTCACAACTTTGAAGTCATCAAATTGAATATTTACCATCTTAATTATTTCACTTCTTTGTTATTATATCGTGTATGTGTGTATATATATATATATATATATATATATAATATAAAAATATATATTATTATATTATTTTATCAAGTTTAGTTCGAGTCGAGTTCGAGTCGAGTTCGAGTTATAACCGAGTTGAGTCAAATCGAACACGACCTTGCTCAAGCTCGGCTTGTAAGATTCGAGTTCGAGTTGAGTTCGAGCTCGAGCATTTAAATGACGAGTTTCGAGTTGAGTCAAGCCGAGCCGAACACTAAATGCTCACAAGCTGGCTTGCTCAATTAGCGACCCTAGGGACAGGAGTGGGCTGGTGGGGAAGTTGACTCGACTCTGATTTGAGTAAAAAATAATAACTAATTCTAAATAATTCAAAAGAAATAAAAAATATATAATAAAATACAATAAACATCGTAATATAAAAATGACATGTTCTATAATTAATAACCCACCGATTTGGACGGATTCAAGTGAATTGATTCTTGTCCAATTTTTAATAAATTGGTCTAATTCAATGACTCATTTCCAATCCGATTCAACTTCTGATTCTAATTGTTGTAACTATGACTTGACTTCGTAACGACAAAGATTAATTTGAGATGATTTAAAAACAAAGATTTTAGACCCCATTTTTCTCTCAATAGTTTAGTGGAATATTAGCATTGGTTATGAGAATTGAGAAGTCTGGCGGTGACAGTTGTGATTAGGGATGGGCGTTGGCTAGTCGGATATTGGACAAGGCATTGTTTATGCCCATTTAATTAATTTTGGACAAAACATCGGTTATTCACGATTAAAATTCTTTGGTCGATTCGGTCATGGACACAGTTATAATTTGGTTAAAATAAGAAATTATTTTGTCATATATTTATTGTATTATTTATTTTTTTCATTATAAATATTAATTTTTCTTCCAAAAGGACTAATACCTTATTCATAAAATCATTTTCTCTTTCACTTTTTTCAATTTCTCTCACGTTAATTAACATAAAAATTAAAATTATTTTCTTTAAAATATTTTAATAGATAAATGTTACATTTAAATTCGATGCGTTAGATTATAAAATTATAAAAATTTTAAAGATAATTTGATAATAACGTTTAAAATTATCAATAATATCATTAATTTATTATTTTTGACGATCGTTCAATCAATCATTTGGTCGGACGAAGAAATATCTATTTTTAGTTTATTTTGTACAGTTAGTCGAATTTAATCCCAGACACTTCAGACATAAACTGCCACCCTCGTTCGGTTGTCCAACCCCCGGGACAATCCTGATTAACAAATGTGTGGGTGGAAAGGAGCCACTAAAGGAAGTTAATGAAATTATTGAATATTAAGATTGTGTTTGATATTTTATTGAGGCTAATTAAACCACTCACCCCGTCCCCCCCTCCCACACCCTGCGCTGTGAATCCATGACATACAGAATTTTCTATCTTGTTTTTGTGTTGGAAAAGGGTTGGAAAATGGGAAGGAGAAAGGGGGCCATGCGATACACACAAACGTGTAGGAGATATGATATATTTGTTTGCGTTTGCCAAGGCCGGACATGCCGATCCCAATGACATGATAAACGATTAAATTTGCTTTCCATTTACAACCGACCGAGGTCATGCAATGCGGAAAGCACCCCACAAAAACGACTAGTTAGATAGATGATAAAGAGTTGTATTTTTTAATTATTTGTTAATTTTTTCAACACGACATCTAATAAATTTTTTGGGGAAATATTGTGATTTTACTTAAGGGGAGCCCTTAGAGTGATTAAGTATATGAGCTTGGGCGACGTGATGGCGACCAAAATAGCTGAAAGAAGTTCATAGTATATAGACATTGTCCACCAATATGTGGGGGCTTGTCAAGGTGCTAGGCGAGAGGGATTGGACATCCCTGGGAGGCTGCCGCTGCGTGCCCTGTACAGGTGCACCGCCATGTCCAAGGCTTGGCGCCATTGGCTCACTCCCTACGACGTAATCAAGTACCCCTCGCCTCCCACTTTGCCCTCCTTACTCGAGATCATGGGAGTGTGCAAGAGACACAGGTTTATCATCTCTTACTACCCTAAAGCGACGACCATATCCACAAGAGACACCGGTCATGTCGGATGCATGCAATGGCCTCTGGCTCCTTCGTTCAGCAAATTTTGGCCTGGAAGATCTTGCGGTGCCCCATTATGACATGCAAGACTGTTACACTTCCGGTTATCACCCACCAATCAAGGCCCTTCTACTTCTCCTTGATTGCTTCCGACCTGAACTTCCCCTTACTACAAAGTCTTCTTTTATGTTGGCAACAACGAGGGATTAAAAATGGGGATGCATTATTCAAAGAAGCGTACGTCTTTTCTTCCAAGATAGGCAGATGGAGAAATTTGGAGGCGAGACTAAAGGCGCCACCTAGTGTCTCCGTGTTAATCATCTCTCACGATGTAACAGTTTACGCCATTGGATACGCTTACCGGCTAGCTACTTTCTTCCACTTCTCATCGTTACGTTTTTGCTGTTTTGGGCTTTGATGTTGAGAATGAGGGCGTTGAGTTCCTCGGCTTCCCACATTGGGATTATGATACTCCTGACGAATCTTGGCCGAACATAACACTGGCTGTGTCCGAGGGCCACCAGCTTCTTTACATTCATGCTGACCGAGTAAAGACTAACATATGGAGGCTAGATGAGGATGAAAACGGTTGTCGCCGCAGGACTTGGTGGCACAGAATTCAGATGAAAGAGCGAGATGGGACAGCTATTGGGAGAATGCCTTGGATATTCTGTGCCTTCCGGACTTGTATCCTTGCCTTCCACGGGCGGCATCAGGCCGTCTGCAGCAGGCGTTGCCGAATATTTTTCCAAAGTCAAACAATGGCTTGCTGTAATCCATGCCTTCCCTTCCTCTTGTTTTCGATTTGCGAGGTGAGTCAATATTTATGCATTTAATTATAGGAGGGAAATGCATGCACTATCGAGTTGGAGTTCCAATATTGAAATGCAAGCAGATTGTGTTGATTAAGAGAGTTATATATTTGGAAAATATTCTCTATCAGCTAGTGCAGGTTGAATTCTTGCTCCTACTAGATTTCAAAGGTGTTGGATGATATAGGTACATTGCCCAATGTCAACCAATATTAACCATGTGATATATAGAAATATTCATATTAGCTGATACCAACCAATTTCCGGATCTATCACGCATGCCTTGACAAGGAGTTCACCATAAGTATGTTTTTAATATTATCACGGAATTTGCCACTAGCTTGAGCTTTTCAGAAACTTTTGCACACAATAACAGCATCACCCCTTCAAATTGTACAAATGATTTTTAATTGCCTAATTCGAACTCCTAATTAATTCGAGCGTAGGCTTTTGAACGAAATTCTCCCGTTTAAACACGAGTAAAACTAGACCTAGAATATTACGTATAAACAAACCATAGCCTTGGGAAAAAAAATGTATAGTTCATAGGCTACTGGTCTGAAATCCTATTCATAATGTCTAACAGTATTGCAATCATTTAAACAGTCCACAAGTGCATGTGACTACGTACATGCATGGGTAGGCTGTTACCGCCTGCTAATAAATGGGACAATCCGCCCAACATGCATGCCTTTTTTGGCCCTGCATTTGCATGCATTGAAAAAATACTCGTACATCTACTTTGACATAAAAATTTTGATATCACCTGAGTCATGAAAATAATAAGTTTCAAGTAGCCGTCAGTGGCGTGCAATTCACAACAAAATTACATGCTCAATGTTTGTCCCACAACCAAAATGGCAATCACATAAGGCACACCAATAGTTAGATAGCTACAAAGGATCATATACTGCCATGGGCGAAGACCCTGACTTTCCTCCCCAAAGCCCAGAAACAAAATTTTGAAAAGATGACACAATTAATACATGTGGAATCATGGCTTGTGATTGCTAATTTTTGCAATCTCATGTTTGTTTGGTTCAATCAGAAACCACAAAATAGCTGAAAGAACAAATGGATCTTTCAACCAGACCAATGTAATGCCAAAGAATCGAAGTATTTTTACCATAGCGAAGAAGATATTCAGCATAAATGGTGAGGAAAATGGTGGCACAATCTATAGAAACCGATGGCAAAAGCTGCATGCCCACGCGCAGTGTGAAGCACAACTGTTTTAGCTGGTCGTGTTTATGGCCTAAACATTTCACTCTGTTGCTTGTACTGGTAGGTTTCTCTTATCCTCTGGCCTGTGACGGTATAATTTAGCTATAGACCTCCTCTCACAATCCTGCATAATAACGAAAACATTGAAAAAAGTGGATTCAAGAGCATTAACAAAGCCAAAAAGACCACATGCTTTTTAGGTTTGGTCTAGTGAAGTATCAAGAACTTGTACCACAAATTAAGAGGTAAAACTGCAGATTTCTAGATTTGAAGAGATCAGTGAAATCAAAATGCATCTAGATTTGAACAGATCAGTTAAATCAAAATACATCAGACGGCATCAGCCAAATGTCTCCTAGATATGCTTTAAAAATTATTTTCTTTGTTTCAGTTTGTAAATGGTTCTCTATATGTGACGCAGTCCATCAATTTGCCAAAGTACCTACCATCAATTCTATAACAATCTTTCCCGTCAACATCTACATAATTTCAATAAATTGAGATAAAATCTTATAAAGTGGCCAGAATAAATTACTCCCGTGAACCTTAAAAGATCTCAAAGTAGTCCTGCAGCTGATGTGAGCTAAACAAGTACCTTGAACATATTTAGGTAAAATGGCTTCTCTGGGTTCATTCTCCTAAGCTTAATGTATGTATATGCGAAACTGAGCTGGTCACGTGGCGTAAAACGATCAACCTCATTGAACCAAAGACATGAGAAAAGGTTTGACATTGGTGTGTGGGCCCTTACAATGAATGAACCTTCTGGAACATCTGATTAACAACAAAACATAGCACGAGTGAAATCAGTAAATTGCATCACATATGGTGTATCCAAAGAAACATATGAATACGTCTTTCTTACTGCTAGGCAAGACCCTGTCAGGATCAGATGCATTAAATTTTTTCAAACCATCAGCCTTGTAGAACTCAAACTGCTGATCAATAATTGTATGGTTGAACTTGTTAAGCTTCTTGTTTTGCACAACCTCTTCCCATACACAATGGCGGTCATAGTGATTAGAGATGGCATATTCAAAATTTTTCCGCCATAAGAAATACTCCAAAATGAGTAGAGGATCGCTTTGAAGTCGCAACTTGCTATCCAACCAGATTGAATACCTGGAAAAGAATTCACCAAACAATAAGAGCTTTTTTTGTCAACAAAAAAGATAAAACCAGATAACCAAGTAGTGTTACTATAGACTCCTCTGTTTCAAGCACCTTGCAGAAGGGAATAGCCGGTGAGTCAAAAACTTTGGTATTTTTCCAACTCTCCTCATGTCATCATAGGGTAGATTCTTCACTACCACCACCTTCCAGAGTCCAATGAAACCAGTTCTGTCAAGGCTTTGTCCTTCTGAAGACAATGTCTCCAGTGTTTTCTCATCCACAAAGATGACAAAACAGACATTTTTCCTAGATAGCCGAGTAACCTGAAAAATACACAAGTTTTTCCTCAATAACTGATCTTTTTAAGTCTAATGAACCTCAACAATGGAACTGTCAGCAAAAGTGCAAACAAAGTTATCCAGTTTCTTTGTAAACTTACCGCTTTATTTGTTGGTGATCTCAAATTATCCGAGTTTCCAAAAATGCAAGACGAAACAGCTACATGACAACTCTTCATGTACCGCATATCATCCTCTGCCAAGTCAAATCCTGTACTCGGATAACCTTGTGGCCCTTTAACAAAGCCGCAATTTAATTTTTGGTCACGAGCATAAAAAGATTCTTCTCTTTCTTGAAGACTCTGATGACCAGCAAATTTGGGCCTCCAGTTCTCTTCACCATTGGGTCTATCTTCCACTTCAGTATAATGTAATTGGAACCTTTTAAATTTTCGACTTGCAATAGGCTCCACAAGTTGAGCTGTAGAGTTAAGAAACTTCATCTCACAAGAAGAACCTGAAATGCAATAGTGGTTAGCTATAAGCAAACCTGAAATGCAACCAAATTTAGCTCTAAGAAACTAAGAACTTACTACTTAGTTCCTATGTTGTTGATCATACATATGACAAGAATGTGAAAATATGACTAATTCATCCAACTTTCTACCAGCCATATTTACATACAAAAGGTGCTGCATTTTTGCCCCTAGCTGGAATCAATAGCTAAAAAGGAGCTACAGAATATAGTCATCAACAGTGTCACGCATGAAAGCTTCAAAGAAAGAGATTTTTGCACAAGCAGTCTATATAACCAACATTTGTTCAAGATCAAGCACAGAAATATCAAAATATTCAAATGGCTTAAATCAAATTGACAAGCCAAATGCCTTTCCATTACCAAACCCATAAATTATAACGAGCAAACATATGCACAACAAGGATGGTTACACCCAAAAAAAAAAACTTACTAGAAAATTTCCTCCGTTTTACTTTTCTCCTTGTATCAGACTTCTTTTCAATAGCAAACTTTTTCGTGGTTTCATCATGAGCATTGTCTCTTTGAGAAGCCTTCAACGGAAAACTATCTACATTTGGAGAAGGCTTATCCTTGTCAACTTTCTTAGAAAATGATACACCCAAAATGCTATTTCTTTTGACATTTTCTGGTTCATTTTCTTCCTTTGCAAGTTTCTTATTCTCAGATTCTTCCTCGTGGGAATCCTCTAGATCCATACCATCATCATATTCATCAAAAGGATCAGCCTCGTTTAGCAAGTCCATATCCATATTATGCAAGCCAGGATGATCATCCTTATGATCCTCACTTGATCGATCAAGATTCTTTAGAGAAGTTTCATACTCTGCCTCATAATGTTTAAGTTCGTCCCGCCCAATTTCATTATAGAGCCCAGTTGTTTTTGAACTCTGTTGATGCTTAAAAGGAGGCTTCTTATTTCCATTCTTATCATTTTTTGGATTCAAATTCTCAACCTTATCTTGACCCTCATTTCCAATCTCAGAAGTATCTCCATCATACTCCTTGTCTCTTCTTCGGTCATCGCGATCCCAATACCTAGAGTCCCGTCCAGGAATTACCGATCCTCGACCAAACTTGAGAACTTTATACCTCTCTGCCCTCCTCGAATGAGATAAAAAATTTAAATCATTGTCAATGTCATCATCCTGTCCTGGAAATTTTTCATTTTCTGCAAATCCATTAAAAGTGATCACTCAGTTGAAAATAAAAAATATAAAATAACGTGAATTCACGAGCAAGTAAGCCTGAACAATACAAGTAAATGATTTTTAAGATGGCATTATACAAAGGAAAAATGATATCAATGGCATCAGAATAAATCATTCGAAAGAAAGTACATATAGGATCAAGGAATTAGTACTTTGAAAAGTGGAATGGGAGAGAAGAAAGGCACATACTGTAAAAACTGAGTAAGGAACAAGAAGAACAAAAGCCTTCCAAAAACTCTCTCTTTTTTTGACAATCCCATTTGCATGTGAATACTCCCACCTCTAATAAGTTCACACAAGTCTAGGTAGGAACCAATCATTTTACATTCACAACCTCGCACATTTTACGTCAAAGGAGAAGAGGAAAATATCAACTGCTAAAGTTTATAATTCATATCAAAAGGAACAAGCTACATCTAGTGTTTTAATCCCTCATAAAACAAACACAAATCAAGTGTAATCTCTTAAACTAATGCCCCCAAAATGCTGTCATCCACAAGCTCCTCTAAATTACTTAATTAAATCGACAACCGATGCAACAGTTCAGCTCGATTCGGGGGCTAACCCAGTCCAGCTCCACAATGCAGCACCACTTTCCAAGCCTCCATTATCCCAACATCATATCTCCATAGAACAAACACTCCATACATACAAACATCAATCTACGCAGATAAATTGCACTCTACCTAATGCCAAATAGAAAAATACAGTTAAGGAAAAAATAAGGGGAGATACGCTTCGAACCTTTGCTGTCGCCGGAGATGAAACCAAACGAGAAGAAGGTAACGAGCAGCACCAGCGCGAGGATCACCACCACGGCCCCAATCGGGAACTTCCGGCCCTTCCCATGCCGGCGCAGCCTGCCCCCTTTGTACTGCCCCCGCCCGTACCCGCCTCCTCCGCCGCCGCCCGCGTCCGCGCCGTTGCCGAAGTAGCCGGCGAATCGGTCCCCCCGGACTGCCGGAACTGCGCCATCAACCCCCTCCAAACTCACCCAAACCCGATTCCGACGCCGGCCATTGCCCCAAATCTCGCACACTCAAAAAAAACCAGATCACATTCGAAACAGGTTTATTTGAAAAAAAAATAATTTATTTGATTTTAAAATATTAAATAAAAATTTCTCTGATTATCTTTAGATTATATTTTATATCTAATAATATAAAATTAAAATATTATATTAGATCCAGATTATATTCAACCTTATCTAGTGCTACCCTGTAAAATAAATAAATTAAATTATTAAGTTTATAAATATTAACGTTTACTTTGATGTAAATAAATTGTACAATAGTCAAAGTTATAATTTATACCCTTACTTTCAAAACAATATAACTGTAATTCATATCAAGACAATTTTATTATAATTTGTTTTCATGTAATAACCGGATTATGTAGAATATAAAGAAAGTCTTTTAAAATAATAAAATAATTTATGATTAAATTATGAAATGATGCTTTATTTAGGATCTAATATTACCTTATATTATATTAATAAATAAATAGTTATTTTTTATTAAATAACTTTATGCTAGAAAATAAATTGAAATTTGTTTCAATGTACCTTTAACAGAATTAATAGAGCCGACTAGTAACAACTTGGCCACATCTAATAAGGGATTTTTAAAAAATAAATTTGGGTAGAAAATAGTTTCACTTACAATATTTAAAAAATGAATAAATTTTAATAGGTTCGAGTTATTTTAACGAGTGGTATTAATTTTTATTTAAACCTACATCCAAGTAAACAAGATATATCATTAAATTATGAATAAAATAAAACTATTGTTAAATTATAAATTATATATAGTTTTATTACTTAGTTAAATTGTATCTCAAAAATATAAAATGGAAAAATTATATATTCATTACATTTCTCTAGTCAACTTTAAGGGAAAAAAATAATTTATTTATTTTTAAACATAAAAAGATTGGAGCTTTCTAGTAAAGGGAGGGTCTAAGATGAGTTTGTTTTAACTTATCCTTAGATTAGGTTTTAATTCTAATACTATAAAATTAAAATATTGTATTATATTCTGGTCAGACTCAACCTTATCCAATGTTACGCTAATAAAATACATTAAGTAAAACAAAAATATTGAATTATTAAGTTTATAATTCTTTTTACTTTAACATAAATAAAGGCTGATTGTGTAATTGTAAATTTTAATTTAAGACATAAGAGTTATAACTTATATCCCTACTTTCAAAATAATGATTGTTATATATTAGAGTAATTCATATATTTAATTAAGACGATTTTATAATAATTTTATCTCTCATCTAAATACTTGGATATAGATTATAATAAATTCTTTTAAAATAAAAAGAATTCATGATTAAATGATAAAATGATGCTTTATTTGGGATTCAATATTATCTTATATTGTATTTACAGATAAATACTATTTTTTATTTAATAACTTTTAACTACTCTTAATTTTATTTTAACTTAAATTTACACAAAAAATTTAAGTTAGTTTCAATCTATCTAAACAGAACTACATGCCAAGGCTAGATCCAACCATGATTGGCTAGATCTAATTACGTCTTTTGTCAAATCTAACTAGAGGCATTGAGATATGACATCGTGGGCTCAATTTTATTAACAATATGTTTTAAATATAAATTATAATAGATTCAAATGATTTTAACGACTCGTATTAATCCTTATTCAAACATCTATCAAAGTAAACCAAATAATCATTAAATTGTGGATAAAATAAAATTAATGTTGAATCATAAATCATTGTATTGTTTAATTATTTTGTTAGAAATTTATCTCAAAATTTAAAGTGGAAAATTTTATATTGTCATTACATTTTTATAGTTGACCTTGGGGTAGAATAGACAATTTACTCTCTTTTTTAACATAAAATGCTCAGAGCTTTCTACTAGAGCTAGACAGAGGATTATATATATATATATATATATATATATATATATATATTTGATTCTGAAAAAATTAAGACTAAATACAAAAAAAGGGGAATATTATTTATAATGATAAAATTATCCTCTAATTTAACTTTGAGTTAAACAAAAGTTTAAATTAAATCAATTTAAGAGTTTTAATTTTTATTAAAAAGTTTGCCATCGAATGCGGCCATGTCGGTCGCTTGGCAACTGCTGCCGAGCCTCGTGTCACCCCTAAGCCTTTCTCCGACAGCCCCTAGAGTAGGTCGGATCAGGTGTTCCCGTCGAAAGGCAACTGGTTGGGATAGTTGCCTGGGACAGTTGATCAGGCTACCCTTGAATGATTTTGGCCTCTCTAAGACTATGAGCAACAGCCGATCAACCTTGTAATTTTTTTTATAATTTTAGGACTGAGTTTGTTTTAAGTTTTTAAATGAAAGTATTTTAGCACAACACTAGGAAACAGAGGGCGGTGACATCGTCTTTCTGATCACCAATTCGTATTTAAGAAAGTTTTGATGAGGGCATCGTCTTTATGATCTCCAAAAATTTTGGCTCAGAAAGTGAGTAGACATTTGGCAAATATGGCTTCCTTGGGGGCTAGGGTACATGGTACCAAGTTTATTACACCTCTCCCCCTCGTTGAATTGCATGTTAAATTTACATGTTTTATGAGTTTTTTTAATTAAAAAATTAATTTAATAAATAATATTTTTTTATTAATTTATATATAAATTATCGATCATTTTTAAACATGATTGGGTATAAACCCGATAAAAAAATTTATGGATTTTGTCGGTGGATCATGGGGAATGGGTCAAATATTATATTGAGATTAGATCCATGGGTTCCATCTGTAGCAGTTGGAGTTATTTGGCATTTGATCCTGTTTCATCTCTCATCTCTCCCATTGGTGATGGATTGGCTGAGGATATGATCAACCGAGTCTTTGATCCTTCTCATGCTAGTCTGATTTGTCTAATTATGTTGTTTGGAAAGGAGCCCCCAGAGGTAAATTTTCTACCAAATTCTTAGCTTTGTCATATTTTTAGGAGCATAGTTGTTATATTTTTAATGATGTTGATTGGAAGAAGTTGTGAAGAAGTAAATTACCGCAAAGACTTGGTATTCTTGGTTGACGCATTGCGAAGGAGTGTTTACTTAGATGTTTTGAAAAAGAGGAATATCCTTGTAGAAACTGAATGTTGTTTTTGTGCTAAAGATGAATCTACACTGTATCTATTTTGGGATTATCTTCTCATATCGACTTTGATGTTTAGTATTATTGGCATAAGATGGGAGGATTGGAATTGCAGGTCTCCTACTGATCTTGTTCGTAATGTACTTGGTTGACACCATATTTTCTCGAGTACATTTCCCACTGATCTTCTGTTTTGTTTAGCTATATGAGATTCAATTTAATTTGTTTGAAATAATATGAGATTTGAGTGAAATGAGGATATCTAGATTGATGGTCTACTTCAAACTATTTAAGTGAGGATAAATAGGATTGTTTCTTTGATTTATCATACTCAGACTATTTAAGAGAAGAATATTTATTGGAGGCCCAAACTTTGGTGAATATTCCTCTGATTTTACCACAGTCCAATTTGTGACAGATAATAATTTCTTTGAGCAGGATATAAAATATAATTAGACATTTGGTCAATATAATGTGTCTAATTCAATTGTGTTTGCACTCTGATGGGCCAGTTGTAGGAAATCCACACAAGAGGCTGAATGATAAACGGTTGGTCATGTTGTTAAATATTCTATTATTAAGAATATTATGAATGCAATTGTTTGGACTGACTCTAAAATAGTTGATTATCTACCTAATTAAATACAAGGAAGCTGACGATATGACTATCTAAAGCCAGTGAACTCGGCTAAATTTCAATATACAATAAATTGTATAGAATGTGTTTTAGTTATCTTTAGGAATTTTCCAGCCGCTTAGAAATTTGCTTTACAAACTATTGTTACCTGTGTTGAATTTTACTTTCTAAAATAGCTAGTTTTATACATGCTCATTGGAAAATTGTGAGGAACAAGACAACATATTTATGTTATGACACATGCAATGATATTTATATGATTTTCATATAGGCGTTGATATGATTTTAAAGGAGCTTTCGTATAAGAATTCTTGAAGTGTACATGGCTTGTTTCCTTTGACATTAATTTCTAGCTACATATCATTTTGTCTATGATGTAGGCATATTGTGCAAATTGATGCCCTCACCTCTACCTCCACTTGAACACAAAAGGTTATCCTGCTTGATAACAGTAAGTTTCTCTTAGGAGCTTGATAAATTGCATTCATGCATGATAAATGTACTGAAGGAAAGCACCTGTACGACTCCAGTTCTTGTCTGAGCAAGAAATCCTTAAATGGCTCTTAGCATATGTAATATTAATCCTAGAGTGTCTTGTTTCGAACTTACTTCAACATCAGAAGATAATAAGATGATCATTTCACACACTTTAATGCATTTTTTTCGATTGGTGACTTGTCCTTTCTTTGCAGTCAGATTTTTCAACTTCAAATTCCACTTTATCGTACTTCATTGTTGGTGTGACACCCAGCCATCAGGATGAAACATGTAAGCTTTTCTCTGTTTCACAAGCTCAGTCTGTTCTTAGTTTGCAAGACGAGCAGAAGAGGTCACGGGAATCTTGCAGAGACTCTTTGTCAACATTAAAATTTTCCTCTTACGAGGCAGACAAGATATTAAGCAAAGCTTTTGGTTGGATCAATTCACCTTATTGGGGAGTAGAGAGAACAGAAGAGGTGCCAGAGAGTAGTTCAGTAAACGATACACTGTACTACTTGAAGAGTTTAGGCTTATCTGATGAAATTTTATTTAAGTTGCTCAAAAAATTTCCTCAAATGTGGGTATTCTGGCAAAAGAGTGGGGAATAGAAGGGAACACTCTTCGCAATATGCTCCTAAGAACCCCAAAGTTTTGGGATATAATGTTGATTGTAAAGGAGATTGTATGGTCAAGTGTACCTGTTGTTGGGTTCGATTTTAGCTTCTTAATTCTTCAAAAAACTATATATGTTGATATATTCAGCTTACTTTCGAATTCTTGTATTTTATCAACCATGGAATATATTCAATTAAAATGTCACTGCAGAGCTTAACCAGTTGTCTTGGAATCCTCATTTACTGTTCAAACTGTTCCGTCGGAGGAAGCATCATATTCTAGGTACTATATTTTCTCTCACTCGTATATCTGTTTCTTAGTTTTTTTCTTTCAAAGCATATCTGTTTCATAGTTGTGTATTAGAATTTGTGGATTGCCAGAACCATGTTAAATACCTTCATTTACTTTGCTATGCATCAAGCCATTCACAAGTTTAATACTACTTACATGAAAGGAAGTGCGACCTTCCTACATATTTCATATCCCATCATTCCTTGGAGCCCAAGCTTAATAATCTGATGAAGCTCCAAATTATTTCATCCTACTGGTATTCATAGGACAAAAAGCTGTAGTAATCTCATCGCAATCCAAAACTGATTCCAGACTTTTGTACCTTAAGGGCACTTGAGTTTACCACCGGTGGTCTTGAAGGTCGCATAGCAGGGACAAACTTCTTTGCTGCCGTAAGTGCCTGGAGGAGCACAGTTGCAGACCTTGCAGCAACCAGTTCAGGTCCTGAAGCAAAGTTTCTGTCTGGAAGCCTTGCTGCACCCCCTTGATCAAGCTGATCCACAATCTAGCAGTACAAAATAGATTTACAGTCAAGAGATCATGAACGGTCATTAGCATGCTCAGAGGAAAGTTTCACTTGAGTTAACAAGCTCCACAAAGATTCCTAGGGATCGTTTCATATTTAGTAGCTGACCAAGCAAGAATTTTGGCCACCAAAATGCTTCGGTGCAGTGCTATTGAACTTAAGGTGCATCGTGAAAGAATTTTTGGGAAGATCTATCATTTCACCTCGTCTAAAGTGATTCATTTGCTAAGTCAGAACAGAATGTTGTGAAGTTTGTCTACTTGTTCTGTACGAATTGAGGTTAGATGCTACTATCCTACTTATTCGTGAAGGCTGAGACTGGTGGAGTACAGAAGCTTTCACATCTCCTTCCTGCACCTGATACAACAATTAGCAGTCAAAGACAGCCCAAGTGAACACCAAAAAATAGAGACGTTGCCCAGAGATAGAGAAGTACTTACACCAGTCGAGGATGCTTCTGCAAACACCTGAATATGGAGGATGAAATGATTGCATCAAAGTCAAGCACAAACAAAGTTTAGGTTCTTTATGGACAATCTACAGGACTAGCCTGGTTTTTACAATACCTATTGTTGAAAATTCCAAATAGGTACCTGATCTAGGAGAAAGAATAAGATGAGTGATGCAACCAGCTGCTCCATGCAAGAAGCCATGCTTGGTACAAGGACTGAGAGGAGATGTGCTTAGCAACTGAGCTAGCCAAAAGATTCTTTTTATAGTTGATCTTCTATGTTTATTAATTAAAACTTAAAGAATATATTTCATGGATAGCTTAGGGTAGATGGTTTGCATACTTTGACGGTAAGAAACAAAAAATTTGATGCTTCACTTCCTTCTGGAATTTCTTTTGGCAAAAGGACATGGGCACAGCTGTGAGCCCTTATGGAGGACAGAGTTGGTGAAAGCCTGGTTCCATTCTGCCGCCACAGAAAGATTTGGATGTCTATCACCCATATCTAATGATAAAGACTCTTCAACAAACCCTTCTCATATTTGACGTTCTTGCCTGTATTTGCTCTTGTTACCAGATGATCTTTGGTACTCGTATGCTCTTGATTGTAGGTTGTCGATAATACTAGTGTAACAAAGTTCTTAACTAAAGATATTCCGTTTACCATGTTAACGAAATTGTTTTCTGATTTGGTGTATGTGTTGCAGGCTGCAAGGTGTCACCAGACAACTCCACAAGGGAAAGATTCTACAACTAAGACGAGTTTGTCTTGATGCGAAGTGAGACTCTTGGAGCCGAAATAATTCATCTCAAACAGTCCTGTTCACAAAAGGCAAAAGCTATATCTTAGCTTGTCTGTGCTTCTTGGGAGACAGAAAATGGTGAGTAACATATAAAGGAGAGCAAGGTGGTCAGATACTCAGAACCCAATCTCCAAGCTAAAATCAATAATCGGCCAAAGTTTGCATTGATAGTAATGTAGACTAAGTTTGCATAGACAGAAATATAAATGGGATAATGATTTACATTGTGTTGTCTGGTTTATTAATGTTTCATTCATAATCATAATCATCCACCTAATCTTAAGTGATTAGTATTTTCGAGTATGGAGATCATATTGCCCCATACATTTCCGTATCATTAATGATGTAATAACATTAAAAAAAAATAGAGCTCCACTGGTTCAAGTGGGCTGTGCCTTTATGATTCAGCTCGGCTCGAAGTTTTGTATTATAATCAGATTTAAACGTTCATGCAATATATTTCAAATATTATTAAAGTAATATAAGAGAACGGCTTATTAGACATAAATTAAAAGTTTCAAATCAGTTACTGTTTCATTTGCCGCTCAAAATTATAAGAAAACTTCGTATATTATCATCAATTTTTTATATATAAAATAGATTAGATGAGGAAGTATATACAAAGTTAATTTAAATTAATTCTTATTAATTAAAGAAGAGCTAATAGTCGCGCTTTGATGAAAAGTAAGAGTTTTAATTGATTATATATAAAACAATAAAATAAAAATAAAAATAAAAATCTTATATAACTTATCTTTATCTAATTAGAGTTTATTTATCTTTAAAATCATTTAATTTAGAAGTTATTTATAAATTATAATGCGACGTTTTATGAGAGGAAGGGTTGGAGCGGCTATTCATTCCAACTCAAAAATAAATCAACGAGTAGGGTTGCTAATTGAGCGAGCCAGCTCGTGAGCATTTAGCGTTCGGCTCGGCATGACTCGACTCGAAACTCGACATTTAAATGTTCGACTCGAACTCGAATTTTACGAGCCGAGCTTGAGCAAGGTCGTGTTCGACTCGAACTCGACTCGTGATTCGACTCGAAGTCAACTCGATAAAATAATATAATAATATAGTCTTTATATTATATATATATATATATATATATATATATATGAGTGCTGTTACTGTGCGCTGCAATGTTTTGCAGCGCACAGGCAGCACAGTAAATCTGGGTCGCTGGATTTCAATCCAGCGGCCCAGATCTTACTAGAGATTTAAACTCGCCCCTTACCCGCCTGGTCGCCCGCCCGCCCGCTTGCCCGCTCGCCCGCCCGCTCGCCTGCCCGCCCGCCTGACCGCCGCCCATCTGCCCGCCTGGCCGCCGCCCGCCTGCCCGCCTGGCCGCCGCCCGCCCGCCACCTGGCCGCCGCCCCGTCCGCCTGGCCGTCGCCTGACCGCGCGCCCCTGACCACGCGCCTGGCCGCCGTTTGGCAGCCCGCCCGCCCATCCCGACCCCCCGCCGCGGCCCCCTCGCCCGCCCCCTGGTCGCCCCGTCGGTGCCCTCCCCACGCCCCTCCGCCGCGGCCCCCTCGCCCCAGCCGAGCCCCCGCCAGCCGATGTCCCCCCTGCCCCCACCGCACTGCGGCCCCCCAACCTGCCCGCGACCAAAGCCGCCCGCCGCCCTGCCGCGGCTCCCCGGCACGTCTACCCTCCAGACCCCGCTCGCCGCCCCGCGACCAACTCCCCACCGCAACGGACCACCCTCGCCACCCAGCCGCGGCCCGCGCCGCCGCGGCTGCCGGGCCGCGGCTGGGTGGCGAGGGTGGTCCGTCGCGGTGGGGAGTTGGTCGCGGGGCGGCGAGCGGGGTCTGGAGGGCAGACGTGCCGGGGAGCCGCGGCAGGGTGGCGGGCGGCGGCGGCTTCGGTCGCGGCGGTGACTCGGTCGCGCGGCGGCGGGTAGGGTCGGACGGGCGGCGGTGTCGGCGGGCAGGCGGGCGGGAGGCCGGGTCGGCTGGATATGGCGGGTCTGGCAGGTCTAACGGGTCGCGGGGTGGGCTTCAAGGCTGCGGGCCGTTGGATTTTCATCCAACGGCCCATGGGCCATGCACTGCAATGCGCTGCAAAAATACTGCAGCGCATTGCAGTATTTTTGATATATATATATATATATATATATATATATATATAAAATATAATAACAAAGAAGTAAGATAGTTAAGATGGTAAGTATTCACCTTGATTCATTTTTTTAAGTGAAGTACTTTTGACTTTTAATCGAGCTGGTTTCGAGCTGGGCGAACGAGCTCACAAAAATTAAACAGTTTAAGTATAAAAGATATTCGAGTCGAACTCGAGCATATATGTTCAAAACTCGTTTGATCTCGAGTCAAGTTCGAACGAGTTTCGAATTATTTGAGCCTCGCTCGACATATGTTGAGCTCGACTCGCTCGCTCAATTAGCACCACCGTCAACGACCAAGCTCGAACCGAAAGCTTGACATGTCCCATGAACATCCGGTCTATGGTCCGTAATGATTTTCTGACCGCGGACGAGGAATGTTGCCAAATAAGACCGTTTAACTAATTCATGCGAAGGCGGCAGACAAAATGATGGGAAAGGCGCGAAAGGCCATGGTCGCCGCCGCCGCCGGTGGCAGCCCGTGGCCGCCACATCTCCGACCACTGCCCTGCCGGCGGTTCTCCTCCGCCGCCGATGCCCTACCAGAGCCGAAGCCGCCGCTGGAAGACGACGCCCAACCCACCGAGCCCAACCACGCCGCCGCCAACCTCCGCCGCCTCCTCGACAAGCGCCGCCACGGCCCGGCCAAGGCCCTGCTCAAGTCCCTCACCTTCTCCCAATCCCCCTACCCCTCCGCCGCCACCCTCTTCTCCGCCCTCCCCCCCACCTCCGCGCCTCCATCCCCGACCTCCTCCTCACCGCCCTGCTCGAGCTCGGCGCCCCTGTCCCCGCATCCGAGATGCTCTCCCTCTTGCGTAAAGACGGCGTCTTTCCTTCCATCCCGGCCTGCGACCGGCTCCTCGAGGCGCTGGTGGGCTCCCGGAGGTACGCCGAGGCGTTGGAGGTGTTCTCCGGCTCGCCCATGTTGCGGCACATCTTTGCGTACAACAAGGCGGTGGAGTCGGCGGTGAAACTGGGGGACTTGGATCGGGCCATGGCTTTGAAGGTTGAGATGGGTGGTTGCGGTGTAAAGGTTGATTCTTTTACGTACAATGTTTTGATCGGTGGGATGTGGAAAGGTGGTCGGAAGGACGATGCGAGGGGCCTGTTCGAGGAAATGCTTGATAGAGGTGTTAGGCCGAACCGGGTCACGTTTAATACGATGATCGATGGGCTGTGCAAGGTTGGGGAGTTGGAGGAGTCGTTCATGGTGAAGGGCCGGATGGTGGAGTCTGGCGTGGAGCCGAATGTGGTTACTTTCAACACGTTGTTGGCGGGGCTGTGTCGTGCTGGTAAGGTTGAAGATGCGGAAGCGTTGTTGGAGGAGATGGAGCAGCGGCATGGGATTAAACCGGACAATTTTTCTTATGCTCCTCTTGTAGATAGGTTGTGTAAGGATGGGAAGATCATGGTGGCAAAGCAGGTTGTTAAGAGGATGGAGGAGAAGGGTTTGACGCCGGCGGCTGTTGTTTACATTTCCATGGTTGATCAGTTGTGCAAGGCAGGTGATTTGAGTGAGGCAGTACTGATCTTCAAGGAGATGGAAGTTAGTGGTATGCCTCCGGATTGTATTGCTTATAATTCGCTAATTAATGGTTATTGCAAGGCTAAAAAAATGGCCGAGGCGGAGAAGTTGCTCGAGGGCATGTTTCAAAAGAAAATATGTGCTACGATCGAATCCTATAATCCTCTGATTGATGCATATGCTCGGGCACGTCAGTTTGAACATTGTTTCCGTATCATGGAAGAAATGAAAGTGAAAGGGTTAGAGCCCAATGTTGTGAGTTATGGTTCTCTCATTAATGGTTTATGCAAGGGTGGTAAGGTTGATGAGGCAGAGATCATTCTCAAAGATATGGTGGCCAGAGGCATCCCTGCAAATGTTCAAGCTTACAACATGCTAATAGATGGGAGCTGCAAACTGGGTAAGGTTAAGCACAGTTATACCTTGCTAAGCGAGATGATAGAAAGTGGTATTCATCCAAATTTGGTTACATATAACACTCTTCTAGATGGGCTTTGCAAGAATGGCGAAATGGTAGAAGCCGAAAATTTGGTTCTTGCTTTGAAGAATCGTGGCTTGACTCCTGACGTTATAACCTATAATTCCCTCATTTCGGGATATTCCCGCCTGGGAGATGCAAAAAGAGCACATGAGGTATATGAAGAAATGGAAAGTGCGGGTATTCAACCGACTAATGCATCATACTCCTCTCTTATAAGGGGAGCCAGTATGGAAGGTTCAACATCTGAACTGGACAAGCTATATCAAGAAATGATTGAAAAAAAGATTGACCTTGATATAACTACATATAATGCATTAATCCGCCATCACGCCAAGCTTGGAGAGGTGAGGAAAGCGTTTAAGCTGCATGGAGAAATGATTGAAAGAGGATTACTTCCAAATGAAATTACAAATGCTAGTCTGGTGATAGCATATTGTAGAGAAGGGAAGCTGCAAGAAGCTTGCGACTTTTTTTATGAAATGAAAAAGAAAGGGTCTATTCACAGTGCTACTGCTTATTCTGCATTACTCGATGGTTGCTGCAAGATGAAGGAGTATTATACATGCTACAATCTTTGTAAAGAAATGATTGGAGAGGGTCACATGCCTCATGTTTTCACATGCAACCTGTTATTGACTGACCTTAAGAACGTAGGGTTACTGGAAGAGGCAGAGATTCTTTGGAAAATGATCAAGGAGAAGGGAGAAGAGTGGAACAAACATTTTGGTTTCATTGCGGGACGAAAAGTTTGAGGTACGTGGTTATATTTTGCTCATACACACGAAGACGATTACATTTTATTCAGAGCTTAGTTTTGAAAATATGACGTATATTGGTGTTCTTCTTGTCAGAAGGATTGAAGCTTAAGAGAACTCACAAGCGAATAATGACGAAGTGGGCCAGGAGACCTCTGAGAAATTTTTGTTCTACAATGCTCTGTAATTCACCGTCTCAAAACCAATAAATCCAGAAATGCAGCAACGTGTTTTGCTCGTATATTAGGTATGGATGTTCTTCCCTGGCACGTATTGGCTTATATAGACAGAAAAAGATACCATTCTCGTGAATATTCATCAAGTTTTTGTTCCAGGAATTATCCGAGGAATTAGGATCAACAAGCGCCTCAATCAGCACTACATATAAATATATTTTTGAGTCAATTATTCCGAAGAATAAACCGAAGAACACAAGATTCTCCGTGAACTTCTCTTGCTTCTATCAGCTTGGTGGTATTACGCCAAATCTTCAGGAATATCGAAAAATACATCGTGAAGGATTATGCGACAACAGAAAGCAACCTCTGAAAGAGATGAGTAATCCAGAAGCTCTTGTTTATCTGGACCGAATCTGGTTTAGGATCATAATTAAACGGTGCATGTGAAAGTTGTAAACGCAGAAGCTAGCTTTTAGTTTGGCTGTGATCATGGCAGCTCTAAAAAAGAATCCTCTCAACAGGTGGAGTTAATTGAAGCCCTATTGCAAGCTGTTCATTTTGCTTGTAATTTGAGGAGAATATATTCTTAATACAAGCTCTCCAAAACTTAGAAATAAACTAGGAGCCAGAAGTTTATGTTAAAATCTGCATTTTATTTGTAACATGTATTTTGTTTTGTTTTATTAAGCAAGCATGTTACAGCTCTTTCCGAAAATGACATAAATGCCATGTAACCGTTAATTTAGATGATGATAACTTTTTGAAAAAAAATAAAAAATTGAAGATAGCTCTTTAGGAGTTAGGATAGCGTTCTTGGTTGGCATTGCATCTCCTCCCCCACAAACCAACCTAACACAAGGACGATCGACTTGAATTCTCTATTCCTAGCCATTGATTTGCACCCTCCATTATTTTCATGCTTTTCCTCCTCTCTGCAGCTTATAGTACATGCCAGCCAGCACCTAATTGGTACTGAAGAAATTAATGTGCCTCACCCCCGCTATCTCTAGCTAGACTTCCTTTAGTCTTAATTGCCATTGAGCTAGCTTAGATCAGCTGTCTGCTCGGTGCAGCTAGAGTTTTGGATTCTGAACGATGAAGGCAACAGAGGAACATCTGCTGAATGAAATGGTATTCACGGTGCCTAGCTAGAACATACTCTGAATAGGAGAAGACGATTTTTCGGGTTCAACTTCAAAATCAACCTGCTGCCCAATTTATTTTGGGTAATACCTTGTCATTTTTTTCCCCCATTGTTTATGCTCGTGGGAAGGAATCTATGTAACTGTTTGGTTTTACCGAGGTTGGTCCTAAACTGTTTGGTTATACCGAGGCTGGTCCTAGTAAAAGTTTGCAGTACAGTTAGGTTTATCCCAACCTCATAGTGTCAGAAGGTACACAGGAATTGAGCATCGGAGTTGGAATCTAACATGAAAACACTTTGTCACTTACCCAGGGACAAACTGACTCGGAAAAACTTCCTGCATGAACTATTCCTTCTCTTTCCCGGCTTTTAACTGTAACAGCAAGATGATAATCACGACCGGCCAGCTTTCTCAAGGCTTTCAATCCCTGATTAGCTTTTTATATTATATATATATAGCTTATTATTCTAACTTCTCCTGTTACAATACTCAAATCAATTAGGGGTGTTGGTGGAGTAGACGGAACCAAACGCAAAAAACTGTATCATATCAATTCATTCGCCAGCAAATCATTTCGGTTAACTCTTTTCTGCAAGAGCAAACAGAGCACGAATACCAGTGATGGGATGAGCTGTATTCTGCAATATACTACACACATCCTAATATTTTTCATATCCACCCACTCTCATATCACCCACCTGCCCTGTCTCCTCCGCCGAACGCCCTCCCTATTATTACCCCCTCCCGTCTTCTAAATCCTCTCTGAATAACTCCTTTCCTGCCAGAACTCTTCACCATCTCCTCAAACCTGTAGAGAACTACACTGCATGAAACTGCGCTCACTGTGTGACAGTAGCAGTAAAAAAAAATTAACTCGACTACGTAAAAACCAACTTTCTTACCGGATTGATGGATGTTAATTTTACATGAAAAGATATATTAAACACAAAGTGTGAATTCAATGATTTGATTGTCAAAGGAAGGAGGAAAGTAAAGCTTAGCCCAAAGAGAGCTCTCTCTCATAACATATTATCAGATCCTCAGATCGGAGAGGAGGAGTGATCCCCACCACCAACCCCACATGTTGGAATAAACCCTACCCTCGCCGCTGCTTCACTCCCGCCGCCGCCGCCGCCGCCGCCGACGACGACGGCAACAGCTCGGTCTACTCCATGGCCGACGCATCTATAGCTGCTACTACGAGTGGGGTTGGTGGTGGAGGTGGTGATGATGAGACGTCGAGGAAGAAGGTGGCGGTCGCGAAGCGGCCATCCAAGGACCGGCACACGAAAGTCGACGGGCGGGGACGACGGATCCGGATGCCGGCGGCGTGCGCGGCGAGGGTGTTCCAGTTGACCAGGGAGCTCGGGCACAAGTCGGAGGGGGAGACGATCATGTGGCTGCTGCAGCAAGCCGAGCCGGCCATCATCGCAGCCACCGGCACCGGCACCATCCCCGCCAACTTCTCCTCCCTCTCGGCCTCCACCCGCGGCAGCGCCGCCTCGACCCCCGCGCCGCCGTCAGCCATCTCCCCGGCATCCTTCTCCAGCTTCCACAACCACCACTTGCTGTCGATGGACGGGAATCCTGCCGCCGCGGCGGCCACGGCGGCCGCAGTGAAGCAGGCGGCGATGTGGGCCGTTGCGGCGCCGGCTCCGGCGGGAGGCGGCGGCCGGGGGTTCTGGATGCTGCCGGTGGCGTCCAATTCACCGGTGGGGACGTCGGAGAGCTCAATATGGAGCTTCCCCAGTGGCTTGGCCGGAGGGCAGTACTACCAGCAGCACCAGGTCGGGATGGGCCATCACCAACGACTGATGAAGAACAACAACGTCGACAACGGTGGAGACGACGGCGGCGAGGAGGATGACGAAGTCCGGCGGCAAGCAAGCTCGCAGTATAGATAGGTGTTGTTCCAATATGGAGTGTGTGATTAATAATATGTATATGATTATGGTCTGGTGGTGCAGTTATAACTCATTTTTCGCTTAGAGATACTTGTTTTTGTTTGCATGTTTTCTTATGCCATTTTGCAAATTAGCTGCTTGGATGGTTGACAGAGAGAGTATTACATATGAATATCTCTTGCAGCGTAGCCATGATCTTTTTTCTTATCTTCAAAACTCGTTGGTTTTTGAAAAGCGTCATTTTTATCTGCAGCAGATTGTTGGTTTCTTTCATTGAACAGATTAGATTGAGCCAGTGGAGAGGTGATCTTGATGAGATAGATTGGATACTTAGAGAATGGGTTTTGTATAATCGTCTTCTTCTTCTTCTTCCCGGCATTGAAAGGATAATCGCCAATCCTCCTCCTTTCATTGGGCTTGTGACCGAGTAAATGAATTTTGGATAATTCAAGGAGGTAATTAATATTTAGTTTGTATATGTACACGTATACAACTCATAATTCTGTAAAGTGCTGGATATACGTTTCTGTTTGTGGCATGCAATATCTGAATAGTTGGGATCAAAATTGCCAGCATTTTGCTTGCCCTTACATGGATAGAAGAAAAGAAAACGTTCATCAAATGTTCAATACATGTAAGCTAGCAGCTTGGAGTGCATGTGGAAAGAATGGTGATACTTCTGGTCTTCTCCTCGATCTATCTTACCAGCAACAATGTTATTATGCCTGCTCATGATGTAGTACTCTGGAACAGAGAGAGAGAGATAGATGCTATAACAAGCTAGGTGTAGTCATTACCTGATTGGTGTGAAGATCGATCAAAATTGTATGGTAGAGTTGCAGCCGGTCGGTCGTCCGAAGTGAGAAGATATGTGGTTGTAGGATGTTTTCTTCTGACCAGCGGGTTCACGTTATTGAGAGGGATATAATTTATGTATCATCCTGGGATTAAGGCAGGATTCGTGGACTTTCTTTTTGGTCGGAATAGTTGGCCGGGAGATCGTTTTCATGCTGTTGGTTCCACCAATTCCCAAACAACATACACTGGAACCACATGCCCCCTTTCAATTCCATCGGGACTTGCTTTGCCTCTTACTCGTTTTTGTCTTAAATTCTGTGATACATTTCATGTCTTTTCTTTGAGCCTTCTGGAAATTGTACGACTCTGTGTGGCCGGTGGAGCAATTGTTGTTGGCTCGCAGCTCTTTTACGCGACAAATGGTGATGGTTGTGCAGAAAAATGTGTTTTCATACACATTCAAGACTTGCTAAGATGGGCTACTTTGTCCTACCACAAGAGCCTATTGTGAAAGGAAAGTTTCTAGCCGCATTTGAATAACGAAGACTTCATATTCAATGCAAATATATGAATGTGTTGTGCTTGAAACTTGTTAAAGTAAGCAACAATAATAAATAAAGTGTAATGCAATTCACTAATCCAGCAATAACAAAAATATTATGGAGAAAAATAAAAGAGAACATCGAATATTCTATATAGTAAATTCTTTTCTAAGATTTTTAGTGACACCTAGTGTATGGATTAATAAATGTTATTAATTTTTATTTATGTGATTGTAATGTTGGATCATCTATTTTATTTCGTTCTTAATGCTATCATTAGCTTGACCATCTATTGTTAGATTTAGAGATTTGATCTTATTTAAAGATAGAAAGATTATATTTGTTATTGAATAAAATAGTCTTTGTTCATATGTTTTAGATAATTCACATGTGAGATAAAGTTATACTCATATATCTTGGGTAACTGTTAAGGGTAAAATATCATTTTGTGTATACAATTTCATAGAGATATAGAAATTATGTGCAAGTGATAAGTTTATGATGAACCGAGAGATGTCATGAATAATTAATTCATGCCTAGAGATAGAAAGATTACATTTATTATTAAATAAAATAAATTTTATTCATATGTTTTAGGTGATTTACATGTGAGATAGAGTTGTACTCATATGTTTTGGATAACTGTTAAGGGCAAAGTATCATTTGCGTACACAATTTTATAAAGATATAGAAATTAGATACAAGTGATAAGTTTATAGTGAATCGAGAGATGTCATGAATAATTAATTCCCGTGGTTAATAATCTAAATGTGCAATTCATATATAGAAGTTATAACTTGAATCATATAAAGCACTAGGTGAAATTGAAAATCCTAGGTTAGTTGTCTTAAAGTTAATATTTAATTTAATTATTACATTTTAGATTAGTTTAGCCTTAATCTATGATTTAATCACTCTTTTGAATTCATTTCTATTTAAGTACAATTAATTAAATTAATTTTGGTAATTGAAAATTTTTAGTAATAATTTATCATGGGACAACACTTTCATATCACTTTTATTACTTGATTCGGCACGTGCACTTGAGTTATATTTTCCACATCAATTACCTCATCATGAAATGGTCCAACATGCTCCACCTCAACTGGATTATTTGAAGAAATCACCATATCTCCTAGTTCAACCTGCATCATTATCCTTTCATCATCTCTTTCTTGCATTTTCTCCTCATTTAACCAATCTAACTTCAACATCTGCTCGTCATTGAACGAATATCAACATCTCTTTTTTACACTTTCCTCATTTAACTAACTTGACTTTAACAGCTGCTTCTCATTAAACAAACATATATGCTCCTCTTTGAACAAACATCCATGTTGATTATAACCTTATGTGAAGTTGAATCTCATGGCCTGTAGCACTTCATTTCTTTTTTAAACCCAAGAAAGATACACTCCTTTGAATTGGATTCCAACTTAGATCGTTGTGAATCCTGTACATACACATAACATGGACAACCAAATGTTCTCAAACCAGATTAGTCCATTGGTTTACTTATCCATACTTCTTCTGAAGCTTTGTCATCCAGTGCAGTGTAGTGATCTATTGATGACATAATAGGACATTTTCACTGCTTCTGCCACGAATACTTTGCTCAAGCATGAATTCAACCTCATGAATCTAATTGAAGCAAGGTTCAAGTTATTATTTCTGCAATTCTATTTTGTTGAGGAGTATATGATATAGTAAAGGTCTTATAACACCTTTTGCCTTGTAGAAATTTTCAAACTCTTTGGATTTGTATTCCCTTCTATTGTCAAACCGCAAATATCTTACTGTTCTCCCCATCTAAGTCTCCACTTCAGCCTTCCACTCTTTAAACTTTGGTAAAGCCTCAAACTTATGTCTCATAAAATAAACTCAAACTTTTGAAGAGAAATCATTAATGAAGATGATGAAGTAGATCACACCTCCATATGATATAACTGGAGCGAGACCACACACATATGTATAAATATAGTCCAAAGTATGTTTAGAACAATGAAAAACAATTTTAAACTGTACTTTTGATTGTTATCTAAACACATAATACTTACAAAGATCGACACAACATGTCTCCGAGCCCTTTAGCAAATTTCTCTTTTAAAGCTTCATCAAGTCTTTTTTGCCCATATGACCAAGCCGTATATACTAAAGTATTGCATTATCATTGTCCCCATCCGATTGAGATGATACCCCAACCCTATCAATGACAATAGTACCTTGCAACAAATACTAATTTTGGCTCTCCAACCCTTTCATAATTATCATAATGCCTTTAATAATTTTCATGACTCTACCTCTCAAAGTGATCTTACAACTAATTGCATCCAAACAACCTAGTGAAATAAGGTTCTTCTTCAACTTAGGCACATGTCACACTTCAGTCAATGTTTAAACTGTTCCATCAAATATTTTGATTTTGATCAAACCAATACCCTTTGTCTGCATGAAACATCATTTCCCATTAAAACAAAACCACCATCAAGAGGCTTGTACTCATGGAACCAATGCCTATTAGGACCTATGTAAAAAGAACAACCAGGGTCAAGCACCCAATAATTAGTAAGAGAACTTACCCCATCGGAGACATAAAGGAGATCACTATTTTTATTATCATCTTTAGTTAATCTAGCTTGATCATTGTT
Organism: Piper betle; assembly: GCA_033002965.1. NCBI lineage: Eukaryota > Viridiplantae > Streptophyta > Magnoliopsida > Piperales > Piperaceae > Piper > Piper betle. The sequence continues at coordinate 95,651 of JAURVB010007258.1, forward strand.
GTTATCATGTTGTTTTTCAAAACCTTCATTCATCTTTTTACAATCTTTTTTGAAGTGGTCTACCTTCTTGCAATAAAAGCACAACTTGCTTTTACTACATGACTTTGATCTTTGACCTACTTTCATTCCCCTTTTGCAAGCTCCTATCTCTATTTCCGTCTATTGTGTTTGCATACAAGTTGTTACTCACTTCCCTTTTGCACTCATTGGCATCCTTACTCATGTGTTCAACCGATGGCAAAGTTGCTACTACATCTTTATAAACAATTGAATCCTTCCTGTACAAGAGCGCCTTACCCAAACTTTCATAGGACTTGTTTAGGGATCCTATAAGTAGCAAGGTCTTGTCTCTTCTTCAACTTTTATGTCACCGCTCAACAAGTTTGTTACCGTCTTATTGAACCTGTTAAAGTGTGTCTGCAAAAATCAAAATCAGTCATCTTCATGAAATACAATTGTTTTTTGAGGTACTTCTTATTCGTTAAAGATTTTGTCATATAGAAGCTCTCCAATTTTGTCTGCAACTCTGAAGGTGACTTTATTTGAAATAAGGGATAAACAACATCATCAACCAAATTTAGCCTAATTGCCCCGTACACCCTTGTCTCCAATTTCACTCAATCATCATCGTTCATGGTTTCAGGCTTCTTTTTACCATGGAATGCTTTGAGAATTTCTTGTTGTAATAGTAAATCAAGCATTCTTCCATAATATAAGACAAAACTATTTTTGTCATTGAACTTCTCTATCATACTTGATAATTTTTGGCTTGATGTCCATTGAAATACCCACCAAATATGCTCTGATACTAGTTTGTCGTGTTTGAATTTTGTTAGAGTACGCAATAATAACAAACCAAGCCTAATTGAATCCAATAATCAAGGAATAATCAAAAGCACTATGAAGAAAAATAAGAGAGAACACACCAGAAATTAGCATAGATGACAAACTTCCAAGAGTAAATCAACAATAAAAAAGATCAAAGTAGTTACTATTTCTCATCCTCTCACCCTCGAAGCAATAGTTGTCCTAACACTCAATATGTTCTTCCTCATGACAAGTTACTGTATCTATTGTTTAGACAGTGAGATGAAGAATGATATTTATATGTAAAGAAAACACTCAATGATAAGTCCAAAAGACTTCCTCGTTTTCCCTTGTCCTCTTCCTCTTCCTGTGTTCTCTCTTTGTAAGCCTTCTTGCATTTCGTCTTCCTTCATACACCACGAGTCTCGAAACCTTGAGTATGTGTAGTAGATAATACTAGGCATGATAAGTTATTGAAAATTCACAAATTATTATCACTGTTAATTAATGAGTGGTGATATATCATTTGCAGATTAAGGTTTTACACCATTAATTATGGATAATAGAAAGATCATTATATTATCCCGTGAATATAAAAAGCACCATTGTTAAATAAATGATTTTACTACTATGCTATGTATTTATTAAGTGTACAATTTTACAGCACGCGTGAATGTTCGCAATTTGAAAATAGCTAGAGCGGAAGTGAGCCCACATTTCTTTGCATATATGTATTTTCCATGTATTAATCGAAAAATTTTAGCTCCTCTCAGGGAGCGACGCCGGTGGAGCGCTGTGCGTCTCCACCGTCATTCCCAGGATGATCGACGGTGGAGATGCACAGCGTCTCCACCGGTGTTGCTTCCGGGCTGAGCTAAATATGGCTCGTATTAATCCATCCTGGTTGGCCTCCTACACTTTTTAACTCTTTATCTTCACCTTCCCCCTGGCCGGAAAACTATGAAGCGGAGACCATACTCCGGCATCAGAGTTGGATGCAAATCCAACATCAGCCGGCTCACCTTGTGATCCCCTTTTGACGTGAGTTAAATTATCCTATTCTCGTGATGTGTTCATTGCCGTAGTTTACAGGTCGGGTTTGATCTATTTTTAAGATCAATGATTGGTCTTCTAAACATAGTTTTCATATGGTTTTTACGTGGATTATGTTAAAGAAGGATTGATTGATCATAATTGTAACTGATTTTACGTTCATTTTCTTCAATTCTGTGTTGCAGTCATTTGGTTAATTTGTTCATCTCATCCATCCTGATTACATCTTATTCACTCATGTCTATTTAGCTGTTCTTAATGCATGAATTGAATAATGCAACTTGTTTAATAATTCATAGAAATTTAGAACTACTTGTCTGTATCATATTCTTGCTCATGGTCATGGTTTGTTCTTGTATTTAGGTTCCGATCACTCAGTTGATCTCAAGTTATACACGAACGTTCAATGTGGTTGTAGAGTAATGTGATCTATGAAAAGGCCCAAGAAATGTGCTCTCTCATTTCCAATGCTCAATCACAAAGTCAGATCATGACCACGGTCTACGGGTACCACTTGCGCCTTCTCAACAAGCCAATTAGGCTCAAGATTGAGAGGAAGAGATGATTTGATGAGAGGTCTATCCATGGAGGATTCGAGCTCTATGACAGCATATGTTCTCCACGGGCAGGCATGGTTGGGACTTCCCGATTGCATCGTCTACCTGGGACTCTTTTGAGCCACATCCAATTGTTGCCGAGACATGGCAGACACTCAGAAGATCTCTTGTCTATTGCCAGGGACAGCCAGTCGGAGCCATGGCAGCTTTTGATCATGCATCGGAGGTCTTTAATAACGATCAGGATAAGAAAAAATTTTATGTGATTATTTATCTTATATACTATTGTTTATTAGTGATAAAATTCTCTAATAGATAGTTGAGCATCTTATGGTTTTGATGTGTGATTATAGCCTCAAAGATATTGTTATTAAGCAACTACTTTGTTTGCTTTAGGTGTTATGTGATAGACTTCGTACTAACTGCTCTTGCTTTCCTAATGAACGTACAGTGAACCTAATATATTGAGAAATTTTCTTCTGAAGGCGCTATATCTTTAAGGATTGGAGATAAGGATTGATCGTTTTAAGCTTGGGGAAGGTGAATTGCCGGCCAGTTTCATGCTTCTTGACCTTGTTCAGAAAACAGATACTAGAGTTTCAAACTTTGGTGAGAGTGCTATAGGAAGAGTTGCACCAGCGGATTTTGGGTTTTGGTGGATAATTCTGCTTCTAGCCTACACGAAATCCACGGGAGATTTGAGTCTAGCAGAAATACTAGAATGCCGGAAAGGGATGAGACCTATATTAAGCTTATGCCTTTCTTAGGGATTTAATACATTTCCTACCCTGCTATGTGCTGATGGATGCTCAATGATCAACCGTAGAATGGTAAGTTTGTTCTCTCTTTATAGTAGTAGCAATAATGCAATAATGAATTTGAACTAGTTCGATTTGGCAGATTTATTAAAGAACATATTTGGCTTGAATCGCTAGAATCAATTGTTGAATGTCCTAGAAAATGAAAAAATTGCAAGGTGTGTATGGTTATCCTATAGAAAAACAAGCTCTCTTCTTCATGGCACTAAGATGTGCATTGGCAATGAGAAAACATGATGCAGAAGGGAAAGAATTTGTGGAGAGAGTGGCAAAGCAGCTGCATACCTTGAGTTACCCCTAAGAAGCTACTTTGGCTTGACTCCAACAACTAAACAATGTTTATTGTTACAAGACAGTACTCTCACACTGCTGTCAACAAGTTCAATGTGATCTCTGATTTAATCCCAACATAGGTCTTTGATTTCATGCCCACAAGAGGTGGCTATGTCATTGGCAATGTGAGCCCTGCAAGGATGGATTTTCGTTGGTTTTGTTTGGGGAACTCTAGCAACAGCAGAGCAATTTGGAGCTATCATGGACTGATGGGAACTTCAGTGGCCATCAATATTCCTTTGCCTCGGCCGCTGCCTCGACTCGCTCGGGACGATTTGGGTGCCGTTGCTGACGTTCAGTTTGAGAAAGAGAAGGTGCTTGGAAGAATCAAGAAAGGGACTCTTCAATTGCAAGCAATAATCCAACCTTCAAAGAAGGGGACGACGTAAAGTTTCTGTAGCAATCCAAAAGTGAATTACAAACTAATTGACCCAGCACATACGATGATTTGTTACCCGGCAATTGATAGCCATGAATGGAATATTGTAATAGGATGTGATCCTAAGAATATTAAATGGAGCAACCATTATGGAGGATCATAGCCAGGCCTTCTACATAATCAACTTTTTACGTTAAGAAGCTCACTATCATTAATCAATGGTTAATGGTGATATCTCCATATTAAACTTCATTTTTTTCTATTATTAGTTCTGCTATGGTTGCTTACTGCTGCATCCATGAAGTTTGGCCGGATCAGATAGGAGGAAAAGCAATAGAACTTGCAGAAAAATGGCTGCTGGTAGAGGCTGGCCGGAGTACTACGATGGGAAACTGGGGAGGTGCATTGGAAAACAAGCAAGGATATTTCGGACATGGTGTTGCCAAAATGATGTTGGAGGACCCTTCAAATCTTGGTATGATAACATTGGAAGAAGACAAGCAGATGAAGCCTGTTATCAAGAGATCATCCTCTTGGACTTTCCGATTCTCTGAGACCAATTTAATTTTTGAAGCAACAAAACATACAGAACAAAATCAATAACAAGATGATGACAACTAGTTGGAAGACTTGATCTGTTAATAGTTTCTGGCGTCTCACTTTGTTAGTGGGTATTCTACTCTCTTTTTTCAAGGAAACACTGTCAAATTGAATCATGCCCACAAGAAAATACATTGCCAATTGAAAAAACAAATCGGAGAAAACATTGCAGGCTTCAATACACATTCACAAGAACTCACCCATGAACAAAATTGCAAAGAACCCAAATTGAAAAGAAAACTCCCCACAAAAAACTGCTACCTGACATCATCCTTGCATATAAATCGAGATCTCATCATGACAATCAAGCTACATTCCCAGAAGTTCCTGAAGACTCGGCAACATCGTCCAACCTTGCTGAGGATGCCATCTCCTGCACTAGTTTTCCCCTATCAGAACTATCAACAACCATGTCCAGCCTCTTCAACCATATGTCAAAGTCAACAGGGTATGGAGTTCCACATAAACCATCTACATAATCGGCAAATGCCTTCAACAATGGAGAAACCTCTCCAAGATGCTGCTGAATAGAACGGAGTGACCAGCATCTTTCCCTCCACTGAAGTGCAGACTCAATAGAGTCTTGTTGTGGCATTGAGCCACCAGTCACAAAATAAACGAGATAGATGAGGCTCTCAGCATCAGAGACCGGGCATAGCTTACCTTGCTGAAGGGCATAAGTAGAGGAGAACTGTAAATTAGTTGCTGGTCTGTCCTTGTCTTCAAGGACTGCACGTCCCCATGAGAGAGGCACATATAAGCTTCTATCTGAGGATCCTGATTGTTCAACTCGAATGATATTTTCCGGGCATATATCTCCATGTTGAATGTTTGCCAACGATGCACTTCTGAGAGCTGACAAGCAATCTCTGCAGCACCTCACTGCTTCGTCGGCTGACAGTAGACCCTGGTAACCGATTATGGATGACAGTGGCTCACCTACAGGGAAGGTCACAAGAATTGGTGTGCCACACCAAGGATGATTACATTGATCACCTGGATTCTTTTTGTCACACAGACCAGGATGCATTATTCTGCCTGATGCTACTATTCTTGGCAAATACTTGCACAATACACCATGCTGTTTCATAACGTTTAACACCTTAGTTTGCCGTTGAACTTGGTACCACAGGCTCATATCTTCCCAAGAGGCCTCCAGTCTAGATGGGTGAGCACCTACATAGACAGTGAAAACTTCACTCGAAGAATCTACAAAGGTGGCAGTGTATGATAAACAATTTTCATCGATTAGGGTTTCTTGTATCTGGAAACCCAGTTTTTGTCCATTAGAGGATTCCAACATCATGACCTCACCAGGAATGAGATTTAAACATGAATTTCGCCTAGATGATTTCTGGTCCTCAGCAGGACCAAGTTCAACAATCTCCCTCTGATTTTCATGCTGAGACACATAAGTTGGATCTATCACTACCATTCCACATAAAGCGGCATTCTACTAATCGCTTTTGTACACGAAGACTATGATCTGCCGCTAATGAAGCAATAGACTTCTGTGGTGGTCCTCTCCACCGTACAATGGAGTAAAATGTTGCAAGAATCATATGCAAAGTACCTAGGTCTCCCCAGTTAGCATTCCCTAGCTTGTTCCAGATCCGGTCAACAGGTGAAACATGAATTTCTGAGTGAAGTCTGATCCACTCTGCCACCGAGCGGTATGGGTCATCTGAGTGAATTTCGAGCTTGCTCAAGTCAGCACTGAACTTGAGAACACCCCCAAATTTTGCGTCAAGAATAGGCAAATATACGGAATCCTTTACTCTAACATTGCTTTTTCTCAAACTTCTTGAGAGAAGGATTTGGAAGCCATACAAAAGAGCTTCACAAACAACATCCGCTGAAAACCCCAACTCATTTCCACCTGATATGTCTGATTTGAACAAAAATAGCTCCATTACGTGGTCCCACCTTGGTGACCTACTGCCAACAGCATTCCTCATTACCAAAGCAGCTCCAGAGAGAGTCTCTAATCTGCCTTTTGAAATGGCATTTTCAATGCTATAAAATTTTGATCCAGGATGACGAGGACAAGAAACAAAACAAGGCAGAGGTTCACTTTCATCCCAAAAAGTACGCCACAGACCATTTATGATTGCATGAAGAAAATCTTCCAAAGCCATGAATTCATCCTCTCTTAGATCATCAGTAGCATAAACAGAGTAAGGCATTCGAAATAGCTGTTGAAATAGGATGCCTTCCAGTGCATAATCTAGTTTTTTCAATTCATCAAACGAGAAAGGTGGTTTGAACAATTGTTTCCTGTTAGTGGAAGTTGGACGTATTTTATCAGAAACCCAAACTTCGAGATATTGGGCAAATAAATCAGGATCTAAAAGCTTTCTAGCATAGTCCTTTAAGCCTCTGAATACTCTCCTTGATGCATGAAAAGACCTGCTCGAGGTTGACATTTCCGATCTTGCATCAGAGGATGTGCCTGCAGCATATGAATTTTTTAAAATTGAAATTAACTTCTTAAATTAGATACTACTGACTTGGATGAAGAGATTGAAAAATCAAACATTTGTTCAATTTATATAGCAAAATAAGATCCTGAGTTATCATTAATAATTTGAAAAATGGTATGATGATGATATCACATTTTTACACCAGTATCTATACTTAATTAACCGATATAATAAATGACATGTTTAATTGCTTGCTCACTGCAAGATTCATATTAATTTGATAATGTGCTCCACCTAGTACCATAGTAGTACATCATCGTGCTGCATTATTCATCAAATTCTAAAAGAGGGTGCAATTGAAGCATGATCAAAGTTATTAAACTTCTAAATGTTGACAAAGGGAAACAGAATACAAGTAGAAAGAGCACAAACCATATTTGGACCTTCCAAAACTTCCATCAAAACTTTTACCAGGAGGTGAATCCAGATTTTTCTGTTGGAATCCTGGAGGGAGAGAAGAGTAAGAGAAAAGGGCTACAGAGGTACAATATTCTAATCTATTGACAAACATTCAGACGTTCAAATGTGAGCCCTTATCCTTCAGTATTTACAGCCAAATGAATCAGAGTAAGCATATAAATATAGCTAATGTGATGATAAAAAAATAAACGCATGGCAGAAATTAATAAGATGAAAATGAATTAAAAAATGCCCGCATTATGAAAAAAAAAGGATTAAGAAAAACACAAGGAATGGAAATGTGAGTCTATCTTTATGCCCCCCTACTTCTTGACACAAAGGAAAAGTTGCGATAACATCTCCAATTATTTCTGGTAGTTGGTCGGCTAAGAAGCATCTAATGTTCAATCGATATTTATTTCCCCCGATATTCTTTTCATAGTTCCATGTTCATTGCATTGTAAATAAAAATGATTGAGTCAACCTTATCAATGAAACACTCTCCTGGAAAAAATAAAGGAAGCCAAAAATTAATTACATTAACACAGAAAATGAAATGCCCAAATGCATTGGCCAAATATGGACATGAAGTGAGAACTAAGTTCACTACTAGCAATCCCATTCCACTCTAGTTATACTCGGAAAGACATTCACAACTTTCCATCAACGAACGAACTTTTGACACAGTAGAAGAAATCAAGAAAGATACAATTTTTATGCTTCCCATTCAATATAAGTTAGCCTCCTCCACATCCACATCAATAACAAGAGTAAAACCCAGAAAAGTAAACAGGCAAAATTAATCAAAAAGAGCAAATGCTCACCCAATTTCACGATGAGATCATCCATGCCAGTCAAGTCCAAGACAAAGATCAAGCCCCGCCCCCAGCATTCTCCGGAGGCCAAGACGGCCCACAAAAGGCAAATGTTGAGCAGCACACGCAGCTACTACAGTGCTACTCCTCCACTTCTCTTCTCCTCCTCGAGCTCCATCAAACAGCTGCTTTCTAGCAGTTCATCCATGACCATGTAGATTACAGTCTCCAAATACTTGAAAGGAAGAAGCTTTGCGCATCTGGATCGAATGTAGATTGAGGAATGGATGCAACGAGGAAAGGGAAAGAAATGGGAAGAAGAAAGAGTCGAGACTCACTGACCACTCATCCCCTGCAGTGCAGCCTTTGTCTGGGGAAGATGAGCCTTTGGCATGCTTTGGACCACTCTCCTCAAATGATTCCTTCTCTGACTCTCTCTGTCTCTCTGTCTCGTGGACTTGAGCTAGTGCTGTCCCTCCATGCATACCTCATACTTTCTATGGCAGACTTGAGTAGATTCAGAACTGGATTTTATGCACAATCTTTCTACATCAGACATGGATACTATTTATCATTTACAATGTGATAAACTATATTAAAACTTAAATAACAAAAGTTTATAATTTTGTAAATGGTGGCCTCTATATGTGCTTATTGATTTTCAATAAACGACATGAACAAAAAGCATAAACATATGAGAAAATAGTATTTAACTGATTTAACTTTAGTTTAATTGAGGAAACAAGACTTTTTTTTAGATGAAATATTTCATAAGTAGGAGGGTAGTGTGGTTGACTAGTACAACGGAATGATTGACAACACCGTGCTGATAAGTGGTTAGCAAGCCATTTCAAGTGTGACTGTTGTTTAACTATTTGAGTGGCCCCAACAAATCTAGACTTTTATATTTGTTTGTCAGCCATTGGTTGAGTCGGAGCAATTGGGTACTTCGTTTTTTTGATCAAGAAATCTCATGACTGTCTCAAAGTTTGGATTTGTTTATGCATCCCAGAATTTGACATTAGATAGATAGTCTTGCGGCTCCTCCAAGTTCCATATGAATGCGCACAAGTCCTCAAACTTAGTAATAACAGAGCTGCTTTCTCTGCAGACAATACCTGAAAATTCATGTCATGTTTTGTCACCAACATATATTTGATGAAGAAAAACCACATGAGATGTAAATTTTCTTTCTGCTTTTAGTTCTCTTTCATATTAACTACCACTCTGATCTTTAGAATTAGAATAAAAAGTTGCCAGAGCCCTGAAGTGAATCATTAGGACATGGAATAAGAATAACCATAGAACATGGATCGTCGGCTTTCATAACAGTTAATGCTCACTATAAGAGAACCTTTCTTATCAAATTGGCAAACGTTTCAGCTTCTTTTCTTTCTTTTTTCGTTGAGCAAACTTTTCAGATTCATAACATTAATCGGAAGTGAGCTGTTACAATTAGAATAGAATATATATATTCTATCCTTATTACAGTCAAAGCTATAATATGACCTGCATGTGAGATGAGATACTCCTACATTTACTGTATTGTTATGCGGCCATTTTTGTATTGACATGTAACTTTAGATTCCTTCATTTTGCTACAGGGAGATGGGAGGACATTCTTTTCTGTCAGGCGACGAGGCAGTAACCAAATGGCATGCCGGAAATGTAAGATAGGATAAAAAATAATAATGAGCACAAATATTTCATTCCTTTGGTTGTTAGCTGGTGTCTTTTTAATAGCCAATCTGGAGATTCTCCTTTCTTGGACCATCCACCATTGCCCTTCTTTATTAGACAGGGATGGACTCTTTTATCATTTTTTTCATTAATTGCTTAATCTTACATTACCATCTTGAAGAACAAATCATGGGTTGTTCACAAAAAATAAAATAAAATACAACAAAATAAAATAAAATAAAATAACCACCACTGCCTTTTATGATTAGATCAACCATGCCCATATTGTGAATTGATGATTTTCTTGACCAGCCCATTTTCATATTGGGCCTTATGCCATTTATAAGCCCAAATGTGAAATTGAAATGGGCTTGGGCTGAACGGCCCATTTAAGAGTAAGAAATGGTATCGTAACGGCGACATTCGCCGGCGAAGGTCACCGTCGCCGGAGAAGAAGAAGAGCCCCGGCACGTACTTATGTTCCAGGTGACATTCCCGGAAGTCAGCATCTGCCATTCTTCTCTCTTATTCTTCTCCTCCTCCTTCAAAGACGCCACGTTTTTTGCGCAATTCCTTCACGGAAGTTGGTGGTCATCAGAGAGAAAACAAAGGTTTAATGTTGTTTGAGACCTCCGGGCACCCTCATTTGCGGTGAAGTTTGTCCCTTTTGTGTTTTCAAATCGTAAAATCGTCTAGCTTTTGTTTTGAACAAACCATATGATGCTAGTTTTTATTTTTAATTCTTTTAGTTTGATTTGACCTTATTGGCAATTGCAGTGCAGTTTGTTGCATTACATTTAATTAACACATTAAATAGTTGGTTAACATTTGCTTGTAGAGTGCATAATTAGCTCTGTGGTCTCTCCTTGTTTTTTAAAGTAAGGATGTTTTTAGCAAGGGTGCAAAAACTGGAGAATTATGGTTCCATGTTTGTTACTATAATTAATGGACAGGTCTCTCCTCTGTTTAGGATTCTCGCAGAAATTGTGCTCTTTTCCATATTTCTCTCTACTGATAGAGTCAATAACCTCGTGGAAACATGCCGATGTCAATGTTCTTTGTGTCAAAAATGCATATAATTAATGGACAGATCTTAATTAGTATCGTTGCAGTTATATCTCTTTTCTGAGTTCCTTTACATAAAACTGTACTGAACTGATCATCTTCAAGCATGCTCTTTCAACAGCACAACCTTGAATTCTATAGCAGATAAAACCTTCTTTCGGAATGATCTCTTATGAGTGCAACCGTGCTTCTTTTCAAGAATGCAGCATTCATTGACATTTAATACTCAAATGCATTATATGTAATACTCAAATGCATTGAGTAATACTCAAATTCATTTGATGTACATCTCTGGTGTATTTTAATATCTGGTATGCATTTCGGATTCTGGGCCAATTGTTAGAAATCTAATGTCAAAAAGAAAACCTTCCACGGCCGGCCCTGATCATCGCTATTTTAAATAAAAGCATCTGGTTAGGGAAACAAAGTATTTAACCATATCAAAGGGCACTGACCTTTGAATATGTTATTGTATATTTCTACGTGATAAGGTTTTCATAGATCCTCGTGTCTTTCAAAATTGTCCCCATCCGTCGACCCAGTCACCGACGCATGGTACCAAAGTTCTCTATTTTGGAGGCAAATCCAATGGTCCTCATCGTTTCTCTTATACATACAGGGACAACCCCATGCCATTAGGACCCGTTCATATTGGTTTCCGAGCTCAGATACAGACATACATATAAGATACCGTCTTCTTTCAACGAAAGAGGAGACCATTCTTCACGAATCCAGCATTTTCTGATGGGAATGGAGTGGTAGAGGCTCTTAAGAGGAAGCTCTTGGTGGTGCAAGAGACATGAAAATGGCAAGGAAGAGAAGACATGATATTGGGTTGACTCAACCAGGTTCAGTTTTGTGTTCTTTCTTAGAGTTGCAAGTTCTGTGTTTTGGCTGAGTCGAACCAATATCACTACTGCTCTTCCTGGCCAACCGTCGAATTTTGTACCCATTACTGGAGATGTGGTTGAAGAAATTATATCTCTACTCTAACTTATAAGCTCGCTTTCTTTCATTTTTTCTTTACCTTGCGTTCTTTTCACTCTCCCTATAAGGTCGGCCGTTCACAGTTAGAGGTAATTGCATCCCACATATGCTGTTTTTGTTCATAGGTCAACTCTAATTTGATTTATTGTTGGTGCTACATTTTTCTTCGTGATGAAAGGAGGTTTAATTTCTTTTAACTCCCTTGAGGAGGCCCTGACCTTTAGTATCCTTTGAATATCTATTCAATACAAGCTACCTCACAGTATGCACTGACTTGTTTTTAGTATATATTGACTATATTGGTATTACTATCATCTGTACGAAGTTTGTTGGTGTTTGACTTGCAAGGATGAAATCGAGATGAACTCTTCCATTGTTCCACAGCCAATATTTTCCCTTCTATCTATATAAGCAAATATAGCTGGGTATAATAAATATTATCTGCCTTTGAAGGAGTTCAAGCAGAAGTGCAGAGGACCCTCTCCAAAACGCATGGAACTAAAACCAGAGATGGAATTTGTGGTAGGGCAACAAATTTTTAGCTTAACTAACTTACAACATATATTTTTTGGCGAATTTTTCGTTGTGCTGTTTACTATTTTACATTTCGTGTCAGTTAAAATTCTGTCTCAATTGCGCCTAATTTTCTGGCGGCTGCTTGTGGTAAAGGTATATGAATGTCCTTATTTTCAAGAAATTGGTTTAATATGTGAGCTAAGTAACCAAGAAATTCTACCATGTGGAAGACAGATGTAGCTAGTTAGTAATCTAGGTTATATTTCCTGTGGAGGACATCACAGGGCTTCTTACATATAATATGTATATTGTCTTGTCTGGCCGCCTACCCATATTCAATTCGTATTTAAATTTGAGAGCAGGTAAGTGGTGAACTTGGCATTGCCAATTTTTTCTGCTCATGTGATGGTCAAGACCTGTTACTGTTGACATGGAATGCAGAATTAGTACAAGCTACAGACGGGCAATACAGAGAAGCTTCTGTTGATCATTATAGTCTCAAAGACACTGTTTGTGAGTTCGGAATGATGTAACCAATAAATTGGAGTGAACTTATATATTTCTCTAGTTCATTGTTGAACAATGACTGGCTGCCATGGCCGTTGTTGAGGGGGAAAAGCAAATGAGTCATAAATGAATTGCCCCTTGCAGAAGCACCAAAGAAGTCCGTGTTAGGTGCAATATACAGAAAACTCTTCACGATTCTCCTCATTCTAGCTTACCCACTTCACCATCAATCTCTTCTTCCTAGTAACCAGCTTGGTTTGTGATGCTCTTCATGCATAAGATTGAATTAACTAGCTATCTAATTTCATCTCTGAAACAAGCAACTGTGGCTTCTTTCTCTATATAAAGTAACTCCCTTCTTCCACATTTTTAAACGAAAGCCAATTTCCAATATTAGCACGATGGCCAGCAGCTTCTTAGGAATCCTGCCCTGCCCTCTACATGCTGGGTATCATCATCAGCATCTTGAACATTCAATTGGCTGTTGTGTATACTAATTAATTTTAAAGCTTATACACCACAAGCCACGGCGTATTTACATCTCTCGGCAAACTATATAAATGTAGATTTTTTTCAGACCGTGTTGAGAAATATATCAAGCACTTTGGCTCTATAACATGTTATATTATCATTTCTAGATCCCATTTTGTTTTAATGAGTGTATTATTTGAGGCTTACAAAGAAAATTAATTGTTCCCTCTGATTTCCTTATATATGTATGTATGTAGGGATGTATACAAGTCAAACCTGCTCGCATGTATTTCACGTTCGGCTCGATTTGGCTTAAATTCGTGCTCATTAATTTTGTGATCGAAAAAATATTTGGCTTAAAATAGATAGCTCGTTGAACAACGAACAAAGCTTGAACTAAGGAGTGTTCAACTCGGCTTGGTTTGAAACTCGAGCTCGATGTTTTCAAACTCGAAAAAATACTCAGCTCGACTCGGCTCGTTAATACTATTGAGGTCACATTGAACTTATATAGTGTTAGAAAGAAAATTTCGATCCTATATAAGTCGAATATGAGCCAAGTACAAATATTCGTTTGATTCAAACTAAGCTCGAAAACATAATGAGCCAAACACGAGCCAAGCCCAAATACCATAAATTTTGGATGAGTTTGGCTCGACCTATAATACATCAAAGCTCGCTTAAGCACTCAAACATGTTTGCCAAAAATTACATCGAATTCAAAAACGTTCCTACTCGGCTTGGCTTGGCTTGTTCACACCCCTATATGTATGGCTAGGGCCGGGGACAAGTTAATTTTTGCCCAACTCAAATGCAGCTCATTTGATAAATAAATTAAGTTTCAAGTTATAAGGTTTCAAGTCGAGTTAGTTTAGTTCGAGTTTGAGTTGAACATTATTGAGTTCGAATCGAGTATCGAAGTGTTTGAGTTTCATTACCATAAATATGAAGATTTGGTTTATTCTCTATAATACAATTTTTTTTTATTTTTTATAAAAATATAAAAGATATTCTCCATAATTGATAACAATTAGATTATTTGTATACCAAATTATCAATTTTAATGTTATATTATCCATGTATTCTAAAAGAAAAAAATATTAAAGATTTATATTAAATATTGAGTCGATTCGAGTTGAGTTTTAAGCGAAATCGAGTTTGATGTAACTCAAAACCAATTATATTGTAATCGAATCAAGTCGATTTTTTAAAAATCAAGTTTCAAATCAAGCTTAAAATTAATTGAGTTTGAGTTAAGCCGAGTCAATTTACACAAACTTGCCAGATAGCTCGACTTGTGCCCAGTCCAGCCCTATCAGGGCTGGCCAATTGCTTAGCCCTTGTATCTAATTAAGTTGGCATTAAGATTGTAAAGTAAATTAGAGAGGCAGGTAATAGCACAGAAGGTAGAGATACTAACAAAATGATAAAGTCTCGTACATAGATGCGTACTCAATAAAAGAGTACGTAGCAAAATACTGATAGTACAAAGGGACATACAAGCTAGTATAGGTCCCATTTATTTGTATACCAATTATCATATACATTATACATGTCTATTAATTAACAGTCTCCTCGTGTACGCGCACGCAGTCCTTCACACCACCCTGCAAGTTAGGAACAAGTTTGTAACAATAAATGAACAAACGAAACGTTAATATTCTTGACGCAATACAATTATATTTAATCAATTGACTTATTATTATTATTATTATTACTATATATATATATATATATATATACACACGAAAGAAGGCACTTGACGTGCTATATTCTAAGGAGTTATATTAGCAAATAAATCAAACTAAACATGTGAGAAAAGTGTGTTGTTAACTTCCCCCATGAGAATAAGCGGCTTGCTTGTACCAATATCATGAAGCTTCACCCATGAATGTCAGTATCAAGTAATGGTTATGTATGAAATTGGCTAAAATTAATTAATCAGTATTATATTTTATTTAAATTAATGTGAAGAAAGGGCACATATATTTAGGCATGCGTAACACAAACTGAATTGTAAATAAAGGACACGTATATATTAATTGCGGATATATCTACACCTATTAAAAATAAAATTCATACTCTAATAAATAAAATAGGAGATTAAACCAATTAATATATAATAAAATATATAAATCAAATTATTATAACTTATTTTCTCATTTAATAAAAATTTATCTACAAAATCCGAATATTTTATAAAATATTAAATTATTTTAGTTTACCTTATTATTTGATCATAATTTATCTATAAATTTTCAGTCTTTTCTAATATAAACCGTGTATATAAGATAAAAAGAAGAAAAAAATATTATTGATTATATTAGAGTTAAATGGATGGAAGATTAAAAAATTGTGTGGTTGATACGTGGAAAAGGATAATTGGACAGAGTAATTTGGAGTAACAGATCATTAATGATTACAGACCTGGAGCAGTCAGTGGAGGGGCTAATCGTGTAGGGGATGCTAACACCACATGTGCCCGGGAGTGAGCCAGCCCGGCCCCAATTCACGCCGGTTGTCCGACTGGCAAGGCTCCTGATGCAGCCGCAGACAGTCTTCCGGTCGGCCGTCGTCTTGGCCGCGGCATTCAGCGACCTGACGCCGGCACAGCACCCAGACGCATCCGGGGTCCGGGACTGCAGGTAGGGCAAGCACTTGCCCAGTGCACCATAAACTTGCCCACAACCGACAGCTGCCTCGGCCGATGGTACTAGCACCACTAACATGGCCAGCACCATGCAGGCGATGAGTCTGCACCCAGAGTTGAACCTAGCCATTGCCGCTTATAATAATAATCACAAATTAATGTATTCCCACCCTTGTAAACTGGTTGCCAGATATCAGATGTGAGCTTGATCTGTTTTGTGGTTTGATTGGGGTGATAACTGGATGTTTATATAGGATTAAGATTGAAGTGAGGTGGGCAGGTGGTAGCTGGGATTTTAACGCAAAAAATCATGATTTGGAAATGGGTACAGCAGCTTCTTAACTACCCTATTTATCATCCGAATTGAATGCTAAACCGCCAGACAAGACTAAATGTAGATACCTAATTACCACATGGTAACTCTCTCAAAAAATGTTCATCACGCCTCCGCCTAATTAACGATAACAAGTCAAATGCAACCATACTTCCGAACAAGTTTCATTAATCTCCTACTTATAATCTATATGTTAGAATATTATTACGATTATGTTTAGTTAAAATTGTATTTTATTAAATATAATCATAATAATATTCTAACATTTGGTGCAGATGCGGGGTAATTGTAAGATCTATTACTTCTTTGATCAATCCTCATTTCAATAGGACACTTTCCTGACCATGCTGTAGTATCTATCACTTCTTTATGTCATCATTCCCAACTGTCATCGTTGATTTCATGGGCACATCTTAATCGAAACAGATTACTGTAATTATCAGGAGACATTTATCGTCGGTGGTCCATGGTTGAACACGTTAAGGTGGCGAAAACACTGTGCAAATTAAACGTTACCATCGTGCCAGCTTTGCCTTTCTATTTCTATTTTTTTCTTGAAAAATATAGACCTTAATCTGCCAAGAGTGAATTCTAAAAAGATTTATTTACTCAATTGTTTTCTTTAAAAATACTCCAATGTGTCTTCTAAGAACTTTCAATTTATACATGCGCAAAAAATAAAGAATAATCGGCTAATTAAGAGTAATGCTATGCACCACGCCACTAAAATTTTCCCCACTTTTTTAGGCCAATCAAGTTTATGTCGAAAAAGTGGACAAAATTTTGGTGGTGAATAAAAGATTTCGAGTTAAATATTTGCAAACATATAATTAAAGGTTCACTAGAGGCACTTTAAAATATTTTCATTCCTTGGGTTAAAGATGTGTGCAAAGTTTACCGCCGGCATCTTTAGCGCTTCCAAGCTAAAACAGCTGCCGAAGTAAAAACAAAAAAACCATCTTGCCCTGCAATGCTCACTAGTCTAAATCACAAGCGAAATATGCAGCATCACATACAAAAGGTTAGGGTTGTTAATTGAGCAAGCCAGCTCGTGAACATTGCAGCATCACATACAAAAGGTTAGGGTTTTTAATTGAGCGAGCCAGCTCGTGAACATTTAGCGTTCGGCTCAAGCGACTTGAACTCGAAACTCGACATTTAAATGCTTGAGCTCGAACTCGACTCGAACTCGAATCTTACGAGCCGAACTTGAGTAAGGTCGTGTTCGACTCGACTCAACTCGGTTATAACTCGAACTCAACTCAGAATTCGACTCGTAGCTCGACTCAAATTAGACTCGTAGCTCGACTCGAACTCGACTCGATAAAATAATATAATAATATAGTTTTATATTATATTATATTATATTTATTTATTTATATATTTATATATATATATACACACACACAATATAATAATAAAGAAATGAAATAATTGAGATAATAAGTATTCAAATTGGTGACCTTAAGGTTATGGGTTCAATCCACAGTGAGTGCATTTTTATTTGACCAATCTAGTAGCCGTCAAAAGATAAGCTACAATATGGAATCATCTAGTAGCTGTCAAAAGATAGCTACAATATGGAATCAGTATGGTAGCCTTGACATGGCTCCGCAAAAGGGAACCGTGAGGAACTCCAAGTCCTCAAGTACAGGATGGAGATGGTATGCTGGTTCTGCATACACCCACCAGGTCTCGTGGAGTGGCCTGAGATAAAAGATACAAGCTAGAAACCTCCACCACCACCTTGGTTTTTTATCCGCCAAACTAACGGGGTCATTGGAATAGTGAGAGAAGTGGCCTTTTCCTGCTTGGGGATAAAAGAGAATGCCCTCATTCTGGAATGGGTATCTGGTACTTTGTGTTTGATTGTCCTGATATGCCCATGGTAAAACCATTGATATGCGTGGAATCAAAACATTGCTTCCGGTTGAGGAACTCGAACCTGCTGACGTACATACGAATCGGTAAGGAATGAAATCAGTCACAAGCAAGCTATGTCTCATCACGTCTAGTCGATCAGATGTGCCGGGTATGGAAATTATAATTAGTAATTAAGAGAGATGTCTCAGCTAAATCACGAGTTTACCTATCATACACCACCGTCCAACTTGATCTGACCGACCAGATATCGAAATGCAGATTTGAGAAGATTTACTTCGCTGTGATGCTCCAACATTTTGCCGGTGCGAAGCCGTTCATGACATGACTGGTAATCAAGGGAGTGATGGAAGCTGTTACGGGGTTTAGCTCGTGGGACGGTCGAGAGCTAGGGTTTGGCGGTTGTCCCTAGCATTCCCGCGTCCAAGTCGGGTGGCCGGTGCTATCCGAGTGTTGAACAACCTACCGAGCATTTATCCGTGATGTGGGCAAGTCCAAGGTCTGACTGGCGCATGTGGTCTATCGGGCGAGTTGCTGTGCGGGCGAGCTACCGTGCAGTACCGATAGCAGGCTGTGGCGGACAATTGGTCGGTAAGGAGTACCGAGCAGGCCGCTACCTGGTACCGAGTGTGGTGCGGGTTCCAGGCGCGTGCAAGGTCAGGCGCAGCCGGGACATTCTACCGAGCAGCGTGGCGGGTAGAAGTGCGGGTTCCGGATGCGTGGGATGCGAGCGACCAGGCATCATGACCAGGCGAGCCAGGCACCAGGGCCATGCGCTATCGTGCAAATGGGCGGTAGTCACGGGTGCGCAGGTGTGCGGGTGACCGAGCCAAGGAGCGGCAGGGGTTATTGTGCACGCGCATGGGTGCTGTGGAACGGGCAGACCAGGGTTCAGTACTGGGGTCGCTGGTTCGATAAGGCGACCACACCACACCCAGGAGGGGTTCGGTGTTGGGTCGAACCAAGAATGCGATCAGTCTTTTGCGCCACACCCAGGGGTAGGCTTTCCGGTAATTTTGCTGGAATCCCAGGGGTGAGTGATGACAAGGCTTGGAGCATGAGGACCGTTGATCGTGGATTGGACGGTGAGGATGCAAGCTGGGGACGTGGTGCCCACTAGTCCGGAAGGTCTATATAAGGAGATGCCATCCTTGTGTAGAAATCAGAACAACAAAAGAGAGTTGAGTGTGTGAGTGATCTCAGTGGGGGAGTGAAACTTGGTCGGGCAAGGGGACGCCTTGGGGTTACTGCAGTCAGGCCGAGGAGGGTCTGGAACACCAAGGGGGATTACCGGGGTAGTCGTCGTCCGCCTTTAGGGTCAAGGCTCACACACCTGTTGTTCGGCAACCCTGCGCGGTGAACCGAGGGTTGGGTGAAGTCCTGTCGAGTGAGGGTCGAGAGGCACGGTCGTGGGGTTTGCATGTCCACGACCGGCGGGTAGTCTAGAGGGATTACCTGTGTATATCCTGTATTCACGTTGTAAGAATAGAGGTTGGGATTTATCCTGTAATTGGTGTGATGTATCCGTCATGTTTGTGCACCGTGGTCTAGACCAGTGATTCCGTGGTCTAGGGGCACCGAGCAGGGTACTCGGTACGTGGGGCGTGTAATCACTTGCGACTTGGTGATCGGTGTGTGTGTTCGGTACAGGGGCTGGTAACTTGGTTACGGTACGCAGGCGTTGGTAGCTGGGCGCGGTACTGGGACTGGGTGCGTGCGATACTTGCAGGCGTGCGGTCCGAGGCCGCTGTGCACCACAGCACGTTGGGGTGCGGAGGTGGTGTTGGCTGGTGTTTCCAGGGAGGGAAACACGCCGCACAGTGGCAGTTTGGGCGAAAAAATTTATCCCCTAAACTGACCCCTGTGACAGAGGTATCAGAGCTCGGAGTTCGGTAGGAGCCGAAGGCTTTGCGAGGCACGTCTCTACTTTCAGAGGAAAGTCTCCACACTTTGCCAGTAAGTAGGTACCAAGAGATGGACACACAGGAGCGTGTGACACGGCTGGAAGTGCTGGTGGGAGGACCTACCAGTAGTGACGATGGGCGAACCATCTTCGAGCAGCTACAGTCCTTAACAGAAGGGATGAAGGACTTGGGTTCTCGGGTGAGCGACATACCCGGGACCAGCCGTAGCAAGGATGAAGCAACGGCGGGACTGTTGGAGGAGTTCCGGGATATCATAGAGGCTTTACACACTGACGTTGTTCTGTTAAAGCAGGTTGTCGCCAGATATCCTCAACCAGGTTTGGTTGACCGTGCAGCCGAAGAAAGCTCGGTTCCAGGAAGGCTCAAGGTGCCGGAGCCAAAGAAGTTCGAGGGAGCTAGGTCAGCCAAGGACCTAGGGAACTTCATCTGGGACATGGAAGAGTACTTCGTTGCTGCGAACATACCCGAAGAGCGCCAGGTTTCTTTGGCCAGCATGTATCTATCGGGGGATGCCAAATTGTGGTATCGTACTCGCACCGAGGAGGATCGGAGTGCTGGTCGACCCCGAACGGAGACCTGGAATTCCTTAAAAGAGGAGCTTCGGGAGCAGTTCTTGCCATCTAACACTACATGGGTGGCAAGGGACAGGCTCAAGAATTTGAGACAGTCCGGAACAGTGCGGGAGTATGTCCAGGAGTTTAGCTCTTGTCTCCTCGACATCAGAAACATGTCGGAGGAAGATAAGTTATTTAACTTTATCTCTGGTTTGCAGCCTTGGGCTCAGGTGGAGTTGAGGCAGCAGAAAGTCCAGGATTTGCCTGCGGCTTTGGTGGCAGCCGACGCCTTGGTGGACTTGCAACCGCGATCGCGTGTCAAGGAGGATACCCAGGGCAAGATGACCAAGGGCGGTCGAGACAGCCAACGGGAGGGCAGAAGGCCATTCCGGCCAAAGAGGGGGCCAGACGTTGCGTCGGGCAGCAGGGATCGTGGGCCGGGTGTTCCAGCATCCGGGTGCTTTCTGTGTGGTGGTCCGCATCGGGCAAAGCAGTGTCCGAGCCGAGGTAAGGTGAATGCCTTGGTGGCGGATGCAGACCAGGACCATGAGGAGGAGCCTCTTGCCCGAGCGTCTACCCTTCAGATACTCGGGGCGTTGCGAGCTGAACGCTCAGCTTCTGAGGGAGCTGGCCTGATATACGTTCCATGTGTAGTGAACGGGAGAGCAGTTTCAGCCTTAGTAGACACTGGTGCTACGCAAGCAATGCAGC
>JAURVB010007262.1:0-23338 GCA_033002965.1 Piper betle
ACAAATCACTTGATAAGTCCACCTTATGTTCACTAGAGCCATTATTGAAAAAATAAATAGAATTAAAAAATTCTTTTGATAAAAACATAAGTCGCAGGTGTACGTAATAATTTCAATGATTATCAATCAACTAAGATGGCCATCAAATCAATGTAACATCATCGTTCCTTCACAGGAAGGACTTAATCAATGGCCTTGCTCCACCTTCGTTGCCAAGCAAACCCGATATTATTGAATCTTAGTCACAATCTCTGTTTTAAAAAGAATATTAGTCCCAGACAACCTCTACCGTTCCCTTGCATGACCACATCACTCACCAAACCTTCATTTCTTTCTTGAGAAAAAAAGAAATTTACCAAAATAATTAAACCTTTCTTGATAAAAAAGCTTAACTCATACGTTTATGGTATAATAAAGCCCCGTCAAGTTAGCTAATTCACATATTAGAAGTTGTTTTTATTCTTGCGTTTTCTTTTTTGACAATGTAGGAGCACATTTTTTAGTTCAGTGATCTTACCTACTTAAGCAACTACCAAAACTTGTTTACATATTTGTTTGTCTTGCCTAGCTTGTCTCTTTTAATAGAGGAGATATTTTTCAAGTTACGGAGATACTGTAATGACATATGTATGTTGTCACAACGCTACCACAAACTGTTTGTTGCAGAATTGGTTTTTTATAAATAGGGTTTCACTTTTTTTATCCTAGTTAACAACTATATATGCGACCCAAAATATTGCTCGATTTTAACTAGGTCCTCCTTGAACCATTTTCGCATGTGCCATTTTGGGTGCACTATTGAATTATATCAATCTCTATTTGAAGTATTGAGCATGTATAATTTTTTGAAGGAATTCTTTATCGTGCATGTGTAAATTGAAGCAGTGAATAACTTTTATGGCAGCATGTATCGTGCAAGAGAACGCTAACACTTGACAACGTGAATACACTATTTTTTGGAAAATTTTTGGCAAGTGCATGAGCCCCATGAGCCCTAGGTAGATGTATTACACAAAATGTGGGAAAAAATAATTCTGAGTAGAAAGAATAGAAAAAAAAATAGTATAAACATGTATTGATACTTTTTTGTCAGCTCATGTTAATTATAAATCTTTAGTTTCGAGAGACGGTTTTATGATGCAAATAATTTGTCTAATAATAAAAAAACATAGTTTCGTGATTTGACTGGAGCTGATATTTTTATAGCAATTTGAATTATTACTAATCAATTTGCAAAATAATTTATCCATTAAAACTATTAGGATTATCAATTTAATTCATAATAACTAAAATCTATTTTTTATCAGATAGACTTCAAAATCTAAATTTTATTCGACACGATTGTATAGCAGGTGGCAATTTTTTTTAAATGTAAATTTTAAGTCTCGTATACTTACGTAGCTAAATATTGTACAAATTCAATGGGAAAAAACGAAGAATGAGAGCTCCTAATAATTAGAATTGAATCCGAGACATTTCACAAATAGATAGTTAGCCTGGGGACAAAAGGGGCTTGAAGTTACATAAATACGATGACATTTATAGAATATGAGTATATTAAATACTCTAATGAGCTAGCCTGAGTTCGACTTAAACTCGAATTAATCTGGAAATACTTATATAGGCTCCATTCAAACTCGAGAACAAAACAAAATTCCGGTCTCACCCCTCGCGGCAAGCTGAGGTGTACCTGGAAAATGTTCCAATTGATGCTTGTAGGTGGGTCGGTAGGTGAAAGTGGCCAAACTCCACCCACTTTCTTCTGACCTCTTTGCACCATTGCAACACCGCAATACACTCACACCACCGGACCTCCTCCCTCTTCCAACTAACCAGGCCAGATGACGAAGACCCCCTACCTTGCACTCCTCTCTCCTCCTCATCTCCGCAGCCTTCGCTTCCGACCCCTTCGCCCAAGAGCTTCCATCCGGCGATGACTGGCGCGGCCGTCTCGGACTGGGCAACGAGAAGGTAACCAACCTGCACTTCTACTTCCACGACACATTGAGCGGCAATGCTCCAACCGCCCTCCGGGTAGCCCAGGCGGCTACTACCAACCAGTCGTCTACGCTCTTCGGGGTGGTCATGATGATCGACGACAAGCTCACCGTCGGACAGGATCCAAATTCGACGGAGATTGGTCGGGCGCAAGGAGCATACAGCTCGGCCTCGCAGGGTGAGCTGGGGTTGCTGATGACCATGTACTTCTCCTTCACCAATGGGAAGTACAACGGCAGCTCTCTCAGCATTATCGGCCGGAACCAAGCTTTGCGCCCTGTGGAGAGATTCCTGGTCGTTGGGGGTTCTGGGTTGTTCCGACTGGCCCGTGGTGTTGCCTTGGCGAGGAACTACATGTTCAACGCCACGACTGGAGATGCCATTGTCGAGTATAATGTGACTGTCGTCCATTACGAGGTCACCGATGATTCTCGTTTCGAGCTCCACAATTCTGATGTTTCTGCTGCCTTACCAATCCTTGCCTCTGCTTTGCTCTTCCTGGTTTGGCCTGCTGGTTGTGGTGTCGGGAGTCATGATCAATTTGTCTTTGCCATGATGATACGATGATGAATGTTTTACACTTCTTTTAGTACAGTTAAGTTTTGAATGAATCAGTTTTATGCACTGTACTAATTTATGATGCTTTTTTAGTAAAAATTACAAAAACGAATTCAATACGGTACGGGCTTCGGTGCCTGCCTCCAATCAAAATTATTATATTTAACCAATTAAAATATAATAAAAATAAAATAATAAATTAAATTATTATAATATTTATTTTTTATTTAATTAAGTCAAAATTAATTAAAATTTATATCTATTAAATTATGATAGTCTATCTTATTATTTAACAATAATTTATTTATAAAGTTAAAATCAAAATTTATTTATAATATAAATCGTGAGTGATACAACATCTTATTTAGTGTTAATAAAAAAGAGAATTTAATATTGATCTTTAATTAAAATTAAAAAATTTAACCAATTAAATAGATTTAGTTTATATTTTATCTTATTATTTAACTAGACTTTATCTAAAAAATTAAAGCTTATGTATAATATAAGTTCCACATAACATGATATGTTGTCTATATTAATTAATAAAATAAAAGAGCAATTAAAAATCAACCTCTGATTAAAAGCGAGGCTTTCAGCCAATCAAAATGTTACAAAATTAAAAAGAAAGTGAACTACTCATTTACATAGAAAAATCATAGTTTTAAAATTCCTCTGACTCAAAAAATTCCCAAATCGATAACGTCGCATATCAAATTTTATAGATGGCTTCCTGTTGACAAATTTAACAATTGGAGTCAAGGAATAAAAATTATTAAAAAATATCATTTTTCAAAAAATTTAATCTAACCAATATTTTAAAATAATGTAAATAATATATTTATCAATTTTTAAAACTAGGTTCTTAATAAATGCCGTATACATAGAACATGGCACATGAATATATATAAAAAATGTGAGCAACTTTTTCAAAAAGCAATGAAGAAGAACAGATGCATTCTAAAACGTAGTAATTAATAAAGATACAGCACATAAGATTGTTGGGCTTATCTGCATCTTAAACATGCCCTTGAATTGCAACGGGTTATAATTTACTTCATGCTCATTAGAATGCATAGTTTCTGTTTTTCAGATCTTTCAAATGGCTCGAGAGTTCCTCACTTTATTTTTCGTGCTTGCGTCAATTTCTAGGAATGGGGAGATGCAATAAAACAATAAGTTGATACTCAATCCCAGCACGACACAAGGTACAGCTCCTTTCTAATCCATGTGTCCCATATCAGTGGAGGTAGATGAAAGAATTGGTCAAGCAGGCAACCATATTAGCTCTTCAAATGGCGTGTGAACGTATTATTCCGCAATCCCTGAGCTAACTAAGATACTGCAAATAAACATTATCCATGAGCATACAAAATTACCCATTTCTGGAGCTCGCGATCCACTTTGAAATGTGCATGGAAAAATCTTTTTACCTGCCAAAAAAGCCATTAACAGGGGTTTATGTAGCTATCATAAAAGAGTATTGGAGTCTCTTCAACACTACCAGGCAAGATGTAGCGCCATGCACAACCAATTTTAGAGATATACTCCAACTTAATATATAGTCAATCACTAAATAATAAGATACACTATAGTGATTTGATAACTTAAAGATAAACTCCAATTTTAAAGATTACAACTATAATGATTGTATTTTTTTTATTTTTATCGTATTTTGATTGGTTAAATCTCCTACTTTTCTTTGGAGAGTGACTATTGATTCCCCTTTCATTAATAAGAATAAATATCATACTACATTTTGGTTGGAAATTAGATCATTAGATATCCTCTTTAGCTTCTTGTTTGAACACATAGGGAAGACACCATTACCTCTTTGAAGGAATGGGAGATCAGGATGTTCCCTAGTAACTGTGCTTGAAAGTCAAACAAGACAATATGGCTGGGCAAAGTCCAATTTGACATCACAGTCGTCATAAAATTAACTGGGTCCATCATAAATTGATCAGATTCATCAAGACTTCCCTTGTAATCCCTTCAGAAACAAAAGGCCATATTAAGGAAGAGCACAAGTGTACTGTACAGCATTCAAATGAGCAGTCAAAATAAAGTAAAAGACTCTCACCTTGGAGAGCAATCCAAAAATCTCATGGGCAAATCTTGGTGAAGTGTGGAATAGTAAGGAGTCGAGTGACATGGCATCAGAAAAAGCACACTCTTCACCTTCCCATCAACTGCTTCTTTAGCTAAAAAATTCATCACATCTTCGCTTCCCCTCTGTATAAAATTGTGCGTAAGTCAGTAGCATTCATCAAGAAAGTAGGTCAATGCCCTACAAAAAGTCTAATTAGGAGTGTTCACACGCATCTACATTTTCTGGTTGCAAAATATTGATCAACAAACAAATTTTTCAGCAAAGTAACAAGATCACAAACATTTAATACAAATTCTTTCACATACCCCAAAATCTTAACCTCCTGTAGGCATGCATATTATGACTATGAAAAGAAATCACAAGTACAGCATAAGTGCACCTGATGAACCAGGCTCATGTACAAGGCCATTGGAAGATTCGTCGCAAGGAGAAATAGAACCGCCAGCCAAATTTTTGAAGAAAATACCACATGAAGCTTTGAGAAGCGTCTGATTTTATATTGAGAATTTGCCATTGTTGCCAGTGAATATCCAGAAAATATTAAGGCTATGGGTAGCACAGGCAGCACAAACCTACAATGACAGGTCCACTTCAAGAACAACACGTACAGATTGTAGCTTAAATTTTAAATCACCAGAGGGCTTACACAAAAATATGCCAACTCTCAGAACTTATCAAGCAGTTCAGTCTCTCACATTAACATTTATGTTGAATAATAATAGAATTACCTGAATTCCTTGTGGCCAAGAAAACTATAAATTGCCAAAACCCAAACAACCAAACCAAAAAGCTTCCATTGTTTTGATTGGTAGGCTCCCATAAGTGAAAATGGTAAAAAAGAAAATGTCATGGCTGGAAACCCCTCCGTAAAGTACCAGTACCATTTGTGGGTTCCATAGTAATCTCCTCCAGAAGAAAAAAAATTGAACTTCAAAAAGTTGAAAGGCACAAAAGCCCATGAACCAAACATCCAACGGTCCAAAAGGGTTGTAAAACCAATAATAGCGGCCCTGCAGCCACCAGAAAAGATAGTAAATAAATATTCGACGGGGAAAAATGCACATGTTTAATACATTAAAATGAAAGAATTAGTACGAACACAAATTTATTAGAATCCAGCTGTCTTACCCAATAGGCACCACCTCCCCAAATAAGAAAGTGAATGTATCATGAGCTCGTAATAATTCTATCATGCCTACGTACAACCATATGACTGCACTAGTTGGCCGAATTGCACACGCTAAAGCTGCCAACATCAGAGCCACCTTTCTTGAATGATGATTTGAGGTATTTCTAAAAGTAGGCCAGTGGTATAAGCTAACAAGTGTTAGGACCGTCTCCATATTATTGGATAATGTTCGTGGGAAACAGTAGAAAGTAAACCAGTTTGTAAATTGGCAAAATAACTGAAGGAGTCAAGGGAACCATTTTCTAAAAAAATATGGCGTAACAAAAAGCATGCATAAACAAAGATAGGATACAGCCCATCTTGCCACTTGCTCATTAAAAGCAATACCAGAAAGTCTGTACAAGTAAAGATCCCCAACTGCAGCAAAAAATGACTGTAAAAGCCTTGGAGCCCTCACCTAAAAATATGTTACAGATGAAAAGTATCATTCCAAGTAGATGAATTATTAAGTATACAATAAAACTTTAATGGTTCTTCCACTAAATCTAAACATCAAACAAAAGGTAGTAATCATCATTTATACGTGATCCTGGATATCTATGGTTGGAAGTGATAGTTCTTCTTCATCCACAAAATCCCAAATACATGGGGTCGGGGACATGGCCCTAATTTCATCAACTGACGGTCTAGCAAAGTTTTGGCAGTTACAACTCAACAAATAATAATATTCATAACTGGAAATTAAATGCACATTATTATAACTGAAATAGATGAAAAAAAATCCACAACAGCTACTTTAAGAAAGAAAAAGTGAGCAAAATACCATGAACCAATGGTTGTCAAGTTGAAATAAAGCAAGACCTCTGTATAGCAGAGCAAAGATCAATGGATGAATGTAACTCCGAATCCTCCTCTTCCATTCCCAAGTCAAATGCCCATACCTAATTTAAGAAATTCACTATTGATTAAACAAGGATTGAATGTAACCTTAAAAAAATTTGCTCAATAACAAAAGCTAAATAAACACACCCAAAGACTACAGAGTGAGCAACTTCAAGAGACTGCCAGTGCTCATCGGGATTAAAGTAAGTTTGAACAAGCAAAGCATTCACGAATCTGAAAACAAGACATAACATAAACACATGCTTCAATGACAAGAATATGTAATCGATCCAAGAATGATTTGGGCATTTTCCATCATCTTGACTAGTTGTTTTTGTTCCACTACTGGAAGCATCAATTGCTAATCTTCTTCTCATCTCTGCAAAAAGAAAACACAAAAAACAGAAAGCAGGTAATCACACAGTCAGTCTTTTGCTCCATTGGGTAGTAATGAAGTGAAAAACATCAAAAGTTTATTGGGAAAAATACTCCCCAAGTTCACACATTCAGACTACAACTCCTTAAAAAAATTCAAAAGTGGTCTTTAGCCATATCTACACAAGCAAAGCTATTTAGTTTACAACTCAAACCCAAGCAGCCAATGAAAAATGAAAAGGTATGTGCCAAATGCTAATGACCTTACTACTCGTAATTGGTAATGATATATGATATATGAATATATGGACTCAATATCAGAGTCAGAGTCAGCTTAACTCAAGCAAGCGACACCAATCAATACAATGTATCAGCATTTTTAGTGGAACAACTAAAGGCCAGCCTAGTGCACAGAGACTCCCACACGTCCAGGGTCCAAAGAAGGGTTGGATCACAAATTGGTCTATTCTAGTAGCCTTATTATTCTGGTAGCCTCATCCTGTATATTGCAAGAGGCTGGTTCTATGACTCGAACTCGTGACAGGGCAACTCTAAATATATATATATATATATATATATATATAAAATTTCAAACTAGACTATACACATAAAACCTATAATTGGGTATAACACAATAATTTCATTCAATCAATATAAGAAAATTTCGCTCCAATCCAAGCATATTTAGAAACAAAATGAATGAGTAATGCACTCCATTGCTAAACAACATTCAATGATATTGACACAGGCATTTAAGCAAACAGTTATCAAATGCTCAATAAATAGCCCAAGCTCCTACGCATTCCATAAAAAGGTCATGAGGCAGTGAAACACGTAGAGGAAAGGGACATGGGGGAGCATACCTGATGAGAGGTGAGAGCTTGGCTTGGGATAGACAACAATGGATCTTCACCGGTAGCTGTTTCTGTCAACTTGCCCACTCTTGCTTCTTCTCTGCCCTGGTAGTCACTGTCAGATTTTTTTTCTCCCGCCTCGATGAGGGCCACGCCCTTTTATAAAGCCAATGTGTGAGGCAAATGAAAAGAGTTTTTTACACCAAAAAAGGAAATTTTTTGATAAAATAAAAATAAAAATAACCCAACCCAAAACTATAAAAAATAAAAAAATTTATTTTTTTGTTAAACACTGTAATGCATCATTCAATTAGCGGATGTTAGCTTCTAAATTTGATGTGTAGGTACCTCAATTAATATATTTTTTTTATAGTTTTGGGTTAGGTTATTTTAATTTTTTATTTTATCAAACAATTTCTTTTTTTTGGTGTAAAAAGTTCTTTCATTTGCCTCACATGTTGGCTTTATAAAAGGGAGCGGCCCTCATCGAGGCATCTAACATTCGCTAATCTATTTGATTTGGTTAAGCTGACCTAGATCTACCTCCAACGTCTCAAGATGTTAATGTAGCAAGGAAAACATGAATGAGATGTTTGGGTTCTAACGTTGTACTATATGCATGCCATGATTTACAAACAAGACAAACCAAACAGATGGAAGTTTAAAAAAAATATTTATTTTAAAAACGAAACGGGCAAAATCTCCCTAAAAGTGCGATAGGGACCACCTTGTCAACAACAAACAGTATATATTTTTAACGATAAAAATCGAAAACATAGTCTAAATACAATATGTTTTCACGTTCTAGTTATCCTCGCAGTGTAGCTCACCTTATTCATTTTCCACTTTCCATTTTAATTCACATGCATATCTATAGCAATTTACAAAATATCATTCAAATTCATTATCCACACAGTTCAACACATCACCAATTACAGTCAAAAGGTACATGCGTGCGTAATTTCATTGTTGCTCCTTTGCAGTCCTGACAGTGCTCATTCCTTGCGATTCTCACCTATATATATAATAGAAAAGCGTCAGTAACAAGTGTTACCAGTCCAGAAATAACTAATAACAAACTGACACTGGAAAGTTGACCCTCCTGTTGAATAAAAACTTCATTATTCTTCCTCAAGAACTCTCATAGGAGCCGTCGACCTGGGGTGACAGTGTCCCCTTTCCATCTCATTCTCTTTCCTTGGGCACTTTAAACTATCTTTTTGCGCGGGAAAATTATTCTCTTTCCTCTTAGCCCTTTACATCCTCTATATTACTCCTAGGCCTGAGTACAAAGGCTGAATACTCTCAAGCATGCGCCTTCAGTATCCTTTTATGCCACAAGTCTAAATATGCACTGCACAGCCGCACTCATAGACCTCTACAATTCTCCGGGATTGAAGAATTTAAAGGTGGAGTTATTAAGATCCCTCGAGAATGGAATGGACGCTCACCAATTCCATAGCCCGCTTTGACGAGTGCACGCCCTATCTTAAGATGTGGCCGTCGGTAGGGCTACTAATTGAGCGAGCCAACTCATGTGTATTTAGCATTCGGCTCGACTCGAAACTCGATATTTAAATGCTCAAGCTCGAACTCGACTTGAACTCGAATCTTACGAGCGAGCAATGAGTAAGGCCGTGTTCAACTCGACTCGATTCGGTTATAACTCGAACTCGACTTGATAAAATAATATAATAATATAGTCTATATATTATATTTTATTTATGTATATATATATATATATATATATATATACAATATAACAAAGAAGTGAGGTAGTTGAAATAGTAGGTATTCAAGATGACCTCAACGTTGTGGGTTCAATCCACATTGATACAGTTTTTTAAGTGAGGCATATTAACTTTTAATCGAGCCGGTTTTGAGCTTACGAATGAGCTGGATTCGAGCTTGAGAAAAATTAAACAGTTTAAGTGTATTCGAGCTCAAGTCGAGCTCGAATACATAAAAAATATTCGAGTCAACCTCAAGCATGTATGTTCAAAACTCGTTCGATCTCGAGTCGAGTTCGAATGAGTTTCGAACTATTCGAGCCAAGTTCGAACACAAGTTGAGCTCGGCTCGCTCGCTTGTTTAGTAGCCCTAACCGTCGGCTTTCCCTCGTCTCACATCTCACTGAAAATACAAAAACTACGCGTATATAGGCTTGGGTAGGAATTCAGTAAAATAGGCCTAAAGGCACCGTGAGCTGGATTTGAATTTTGAAAACATACTCAAAGGATCTCATCCTCGAGGGTTAATTCAGAAATACGATCGGTTAAATGGCCCGTGTGGATTAGGATACGATTAATCCACCACTCGGCATGTCCTCTTACATGTTAAAATAAAATACGATAGAATGAAACGATAAATCGGGATTAAGTCCTAAATGGACCTGGTAGAAGCTCTAATCGTAGTTGCACGCTTATGCAGCAAACTCCTACTCAATACCTACATATCAAATCTAGAAGTTAACACTCGCGAATTGAATGATGTATCAAACTCATCATGAACACCACATTGGCAATACAATCATCATCACAATAAAAATATCCCTAACTCATCCTATTCACACCAAATTTTATTATGTTTTTCTAAATTACATTGCAGTCAATTAGCATGCTCAGATTTAGTTTACCTAATTAGATCACTAGCATTCATTCACTACCCAATCAAATTATGCAAATCATTACTTCATTCACAATCAAACATTCATCATATCAAACAATTAATCCTAACTTGTGCTAATAATTATCAATTTTTAATAATTAAATCGAAGGTAATCATACCTCACGTCGTGTGCAATTGGCGATGGCTAAGGTTTCGTTCAGCGTCTCAGAACTCAAATTCTGCACTTGGCAGCGCCCGAAGTTCGATTGGAATTGACCGGATGAGTTCGGCGGAAAATCCGGCAAATTCCTGTAAACCCGGTTTTCGGCAATTTCCAGCAGTTTTCTGGCGTTTTCCTGTGGTTTTCTGGGAACTGTTGCCGACGGCGGCTAGTGGCGGGATGGTGGTGGTATAGGGTACTGTTGGCACCGGCTCGGCGAGCCCTACGCGTCTACGACGTCGACGAGGTCGGCGGAGGCGGCGGCTAGCCGAAAAAGGGTAAAATAAGGGCGGCCGGCGGTGGGGTGTGGAGATCCGGCCGATGTGGGCGATGCTGGGCTCCAGTCCGGTCGGGAAATGTCGTGGGACGGTCTGAGACGTCGAGGCGGAGACTGGATGGCGACGGTGACGGTCTCCGGCGGCGGGATTGGCGACGGGAGCGTGACGCTAGGGCTGCTCCCTCACGTCCTGGAGGCCGGGCGACGGACGGGGGCACTCGGGGCGGCACAGCGACGGCACGGCGGGGCTAGGCGGTGTCGATCAGCTGCGGGGTGCGTCGACGGCGGCGAGCACAGGGCCGGCGAGGAGGGTTTAGGGTGGGGGGGTGGGGAAAGAGAACATGTCGGGGAAAAAATAGTTCCGGGGCAATATCGTAAATAAATATTGATTCGTCGTCGACTCGAGTTAAAAACTCGTAATAAATCTTAGTAAAATCTTATAAAATATATTACACATCATAATACCACAATGAAATATTTTATAATTAATAACCCACACAAACTTCCTTATAACTCTCTTAATGCATTATTCAATTTAAAAATAATTCTACGATCAAATACAAAAAAAGATATGTTATATAATTTCATATACTCTGATAACTCATTTCTCATCATCTTCCTTTCGGGAAGGAAGGATTAGGGAAATCCTATTGATTGCTGCTTTCTCCAGACCTCCGGGAAAAGCATGAAAGAAAAGGCTCGAATGGTACGATCCCTCCGTCACCCCAGAATGAAAGGGGCGATCTCGTAGTTCTTGGTCTGTGAAGATGCGTTGTTAGGTGCTCCATTTTCGCTAAAGAGTGTGGAGGTTCGAGTCCTCTTCAAGGCATAATATTTAAAATGCTCATTGACTGAGCAATTCAATAACAGATCTCGGATCTAATCGATATTGATAAACTCCAATTTGCATAAGAGGTGAGGAAGTCTTTCCATGCATTAAAAGAGTATTGTGGAACAAGCCTTATCCTTCTCCATGTGTCATCTTCCTATTAATGATTGTGACAACTTTTATAGGATACGTACCACCTTGGGGTCAGATGAGCTTTTGGGGAGCGACAGTAATTACAAGCTTAGCTAGCGCCATACCTGTAGTAGGAGATACCATAGTGACTTGGCTTTGGGGTGGTTTCTCCGTGGACAATGCAACCTTAAATCGTTTTTTTAGTCTCCATCATTTACTCCCCCTTATTTTAATAGGCGCCAGTCTTCTTCATCTGGCCGCATTGCATCAATATGGATCAAATAATCCATTGGGTGTACATTCAGAGATGGATAAAATTGCTTCTTACCCTTATTTTTATGTAAAGGATCTAGTAGGTTGGGTAGCTTCTGCTATTTTTTCTTCCATTTGGATTTTTTATGCTCCTAATGTTTCGGGGCATCCCGACAATTATATACCTGCTAATCCGATGCCCACCCCGCCTCATATTGTGCTGGAATGGTATTTCTTACCGATCCATGCCATTCTTCGCAGTATACCTGACAAATCGGGAGGTGTAGCCGCAATAGCACCAGTTTCTATATCTCTGTTGGCTTTACCTTTTTTTAAAAGTATGTATGTGCGTAGTTCAAGTTTTCGCCCGATTCACCAAGGAATATTTTGGTTGCTTTTGGCGGATCGCTTACTACTAGGTTGGATCGGATGTCAACCAGTGGAGGCACCATTTGTTACTATTGGACAAATTCCTTCTGCCTCTCTTTTGGCTTTGTCTATTAAGGAGCTTTTCAACCACTTTTCAGACTCATTCTTCTAGTTGGAGTTTGTGATTCTAGGCTATTGAATCTAGTTCAAATGAATTGAACCAATCGATTTCCACATCTCTGTTCTAGCTCTTTCTCAAATCCCCTTGCTGTCTTTTGAGGAAAGACCGGGAAAATTGTCTGACTTTGTAATAGCGGACGATTTTCTCACTAGTTGACTTTTCTTTAGGATGCTAAAGAGACGCATCTTTCCGGGTCTTTATCGCCTTTCGCCTGATTAGTGTAAGCACTTTGCAAGGTATTTACTGATCGCATTGAGCAAGGTATTATCATTACCTTGAGCCTTGATCCACTACTTCTTTATATACGAAATATACGAAAGCGCCTTCCCAAATGCCAACTTCAAGTCAAGCTTTCAATCAAACTGGCTTTTCCTTTAGCCAGAAAAGAGAGGGTGCGATTCAGTTCCTTGGTGTGGAGAGATCTCTGCCATAAAACAGAGAGCTCGTAGGCCTGACTTCTTCTGAAGATCAAAGAGCTACGTAATTCCCCATTCATCCGAAGTAGTATAGAACAGAGGTATTCTGGGCCGACTACTACGACTACATGCGCATCTAGTGCAGTGGCTTGGAAGCAAGCTACCTTGACCATCTTCCGAAGTTCTAAATAATCTACTGATCAAACGCTGTATGAGCAGACTGCTCTACATTCAGCCACGCCACAGTAACCCCTGACACGCGGGATGAAATCAGGCAGCCCTGCTTGAGCTTCCTACGCAACCCTATAAGCGTATAGGTAGGCACTAGAATAGAGAAATGTGTGGTTTTTGAACCAATTGAGATGACCCAAGAATTTCGCTATTTCGATTCCGCTAGTCCTTGGGAACAGCGTAGCGACGGATAAATTCAGAATAAGAATAGGTCCAGTCCAGGGGACAAATCAATAGGAAATGCTATTTGCTTCGTCAGAATAAAATGTCATACAACTAAAATGGAAGAGTTTCACAGGGGTGTTCTGACGGTAGTGCGATAAGCCCATAAGTTCGAGAGCATCTTCTCATGCCATTCACGCAGATTTTGGTGGACCACCTTCTTCAATAGCTTGCAAAGCGTCTTGTTGAAGGCTTCAACTTGAACTTACTTGACTTAAAAAAGAAAAAGAAAAAGGGCTTGTGCATAGTAGGCGGAGGAGAAACATTGCTTAATAGTGCAGGTCCCACTTGTATATCGTATTTGGCCGAAGAAGCATCGGACAGGTTGGAGTTCCTACCTTCTGGGGACTCCATGGACCAAGATCTGCTTTCATTATATGGGCAATACCGATCTACTTTAGTAGATCATATGGATTTTGAAAAAGCTTCTGATTTTGAGGAATTGGAAACTTCTCTTTTCTATTTCCATTTACCCAGTGCATATCTTTGTTTCGTGTGTTCCCGGGAGGAATTCGATCTCTTCCATCTCGGGATACCACCTAAATAACAGCGGCCAGATAGTCAAATGGGTCGAGAAGTGAGACAAAAGTCTTCATAGAAGGTTTCTTGCTCATGTCTCCTCCCCAGTACCAGGTAAACCAGTTTGACTCCTGAGAGAGCGCAGTTTGGCTAAGAGGTAGTTGAGCCAGTGACGCATCCATTTTCGACCCGGAGGTCTGACCCCTTCAGGGACGGAATACGACCGGAACCCTCCTCCTCTCAACCGAACGGATGTGCGAAAATTCACACCTAGCAAAAGGTAGTGAATAGCGGAAACCGCCAAAGAGGTTCACTACTTTGAGAGACACGGGACTTAAGTCCACGCGACCTCCTTCGGTAAGAAACTTCTTGGCGAACTCGCACGCGCCGGTGGACGAAATAAGGGACTTCTCTTTCGAGATCGTCACCTTAAGACAGTCCATCAGACGCACATACTCTCTAGCTACTTTGGAGTCGGCTATGACTAAGTCGTCTCCAAGAATCGCATAATCCTCGCACGCTGCTTCACCACCAAGAAGTTGTTGGACCCGTAGAACCACTATCCCTATTGGATGTGGGGATGGAGCAAGCTAGTTTCTTCCCCACCAAAACCCTTACTCGGGCCTCGACAGGGTGAGAGTTGTTGGGTTGAAATGAGCTTCTCCTTTGCGAGGACCTATTCTTCTGGGATAGTTTTGTTGGATCAAAGATCGGCAGGTGATCCGTCCTTTCTCCTCTATCGTGGTTCATGCATTCTTCCTTCTACTTACTTGAATCAAGTTCCTCTTTTTCAAATTCATTCTTCTTGGCCAAATTTGTGCTTCTAGTCATTGGGATACATTCATTTCTAGGCGAAAAAGCTTATCCAGCCTCCTACCCTTTTCAAAGGAGATCCTCCTTAACTTGCTTATGCCAGAGGTTCTCTTTTTGACGTGGCAGGGCTTCGCAGGGCGAGCGCATCCGATTCTTGAGTTCTGTCCTAAACAACTAACCGTTCCGTTGGGTGTCGAGGGTATATGTGGAGGAGAGCAAGCCGACGAAGTGACAGACTCCATACGGCTAGGTTCGTTGAATGTGACTGCTTCCGTCGGGGACGTACTAAGCCAAAAGACTTTTTGTGGGAAAAAGCCACGCACGCTTGGGCAAGTCTCTCGACTCTATTTGAGGTTTAGGGAG
This sequence comes from Piper betle, assembly GCA_033002965.1. Lineage (NCBI taxonomy): Eukaryota > Viridiplantae > Streptophyta > Magnoliopsida > Piperales > Piperaceae > Piper > Piper betle. The sequence continues at coordinate 15,338 of JAURVB010007262.1, forward strand.
CAGAGGATGTCTTTAGCTCTCTTGAGTTCCTTAGCTCTGTGGTTTAGGAGTTTGCGGCTTTCTGAGTTCCCATCCCGCTTCGAAGAAGAATAAGGGACGCCTACTCTTCTTGAGCTACTGAGCTTTAGAGTTCTTGAGTTAAGGAGCTTTAGTGCTTTTGACTTTCTTAGCTCAGCAATTAAGGAGTCTTTAGCATCAAGCAAGGAAGGAAGCAAGAAGTCAAGGGCTCTTCGAACGAAGAGAGAAGTATAAGCCCTTACTCTTTGAATGCATGGAAAGGTTTCCTTTACTTAAAGCAAACATGAGTTTTAATCCCTTGATGTAACTCCTTACATAAAAGGATTCAACATGCATTTAATAAGAGGAAAGGAAGCCTTATAGAGCCTTTAGAGAGGGAAGGCATGAATGCATTATACATTGCAATCAAAGCAGAGTAAATACAGTATACATAAACACTTTTTTCACAATAACAGTACAAGCTTACTTGTAGAAGATCTGCATCGATCTTGTAAATGTCACACCTTTATAGACTCTTTGCAAACTTAAACAGCATGATCTTATAAACTTCACACCTTTACAGACTCTTTGCACACTTAAACAGACGCTTGTACTCACCTTACAGACACTTACACACTTATATTGGAGCCATCTTTGCTTATTTATAGCTTCAGACATTAGAGGAATTTAAACTACGTTTTATAATTCGGATACATCTTTCTTATAAAGAAAAGAATCCGATATATTTGGACTTCAACTAGAATTATATTATTCTTTTTGACGTCCACCCGTGATTTCAAAATGATACGTCTGCCATGTGAGATGCGGATTTGAAATTATAAGTTTGCCAAAAGCTGAAAGCTCCGAATATTCTTTCATTAGTCATCATCAAGATGAATTCCATCTTCGTTACTGTCATAAAGATCATCTTCGTTATTGTTACCTTCTTCATCTTCATATTCATCATGATTTTCAACTCCTTCTTCACTAGGAGTAGCTGCATAAGGGACTATTCCATAACTACAATATTGAGGATATTGATTTTGGCCCTCTCCTTCAACAATATCAGAATGTTTTATTTTTTATGCTTCTCCTGAAAATAGGGGGTCTAATTTTCCAGTGATTTGGTGCCCCAAATATGTAGAGTTCTGCCTTCGATCTGATCTCATCCTCGAGGGTTAGTAATCCCAGAAGTAAAATATGTCTAGATAGCCTGATAAAATAACCACTTAACACGTCCTGTGATCTATATCAAATCCTTTGATAGACAAAAGTAATAAAGATGAGAAGAGTTCTAAACGAACCTGTAGTCCAAGCTCTAAGCGTAACATCTCATATATGGAGGGCTCAAACTCCAAAACCTACATTAAAACTCATTGCTAAGTAAAATATTGACATCTCTATATAATCATACTATTGTGTGTCCTCACATCATCAATAACATACAATAAAAGATAGTGCTAAACAAACCTACAGCTAAACATCTAACATGCAAATTGAGGCATAATAAAGAAATTGAGTAATAAAAAATAATAAATAAATAAAGAACTAAACTCATAGATAGATAAATAAATAATAAATACGAGAAAATAAATAATATTCTAATCATAAGATATTATTTTAATTATCCTATATAAATATACGGTTAAACAAGAGTAAATATCACATATAATTGTGTTAGTAAACATATAAATAATTAAATAATAAATACATAATAATTTGATAAATAAATAAATATATAAATAAATAGTTAATATTAATTAATCATGAATAACAATAATTTCATGGTTAGCCAATACAAGAATAAATAATTAAATAATAGCATACACACATCGAACAAAAAGATATATATATATATATATATATATATATATATATATATATATATAAAATTTACTAAACACGAATACGATTATTAATAACTAATTATATCATTAATAATAATAAATAATTAAATAAACATTCATCATACATGACAAGCATATCAATAAGAAGTAAACAATAAGGAATAAATAGATAGATAAATAAATAAATAAGTAAATAAAAATGCTCATAATGTCAAAATATACTAAATAATATGAATATACATTTAAACTAATGTAGAGGATATTAAATTACCAAAATCGGTCAAAAAATGGCCTAAAACAAGTTAAAATAGTGAACCAAGTCAACCTCGGTTGAACCACACCAAGTTGAATGAGCTAAACCAACTCGGTTTGGGTTAGCTAGAATGAGGGACCAAGTCAGCTGGGCTGACATAGGCATGGACTCGTGGACTCCTATACTGGGCTGGCAAACTCGGGCTCGAACACAAGCAAAAGAGCACCAAATAGGCCACTGGTGCTGTCGCCCTAAAACACCGATGACAACACGACAGGGGTTGTCGCTGGATTGATAGAGGACATCGAGTCAGAGGTGATGGTGGTAGTGTTTGGCTAGTGTTCAGCCTGTTACTTGCCGAATAATGGCCGACAAGGTAAGGAAATCGCCACCAGTATGTGGAGTTGCCGACGTGCTTCTGGCGGTGATAATTGATGAGGCTGGTTTCAAAATGAAGATTGCCAGCACCAGAGAAAGCTATTTGGGTGGTCGTCCTCGCAGGCGAAAGCTCGCTAGTGCCAAAAATGGCTCAAAAGGCAGCAACAGTGGAAATGACCAAGAATAGGGACCTTTCGGCGGCACTGGTACCAGAGCTGGGCCTCGATCGAGAACCGGCCTCAAGGCGGTCATGATGGTACTGATCCGGTGGCCGAAGGAGGACTGACGACTCGCCGATGACGGCAGCACTAGGGGTGCTAATCATCCAAAATCATGGGAAAATCGTTGAAAATTAACTGGGTGAAAGTGGGGCTGATGTTGATGGCTCTGATCTTGGTGCATGGCACGATTTGAATACCCAACAACTAGTGGGCCTAGTGTATATATATACACACACACACACACACACATATACGAAAAGCTCAGGTGAAGACTGTCTAAAGTCAAAACTGACTTAAGGCTTAAAAATGACTTTATATGCTAAGATCAAGGTAAGAAGGCTAAATGAGCCTTGAAACTCTAAACTCAATTGGGTGAAAATCTGTGACTGAATTGAAACTAGCCCTTCAAGGGTTATCCAGTAATTCAAAATCCCTAAGATGCATGTAAATGAGATACCCTAAAAATCCCAAATGGATACTTAACGCTGCAATGGTCTAGATCTTGCCCTAAAATACTGGCTAACACACAAAAAATCTATATACCTTGTGTATACACTGATAACCATGCCCTGTTGTAGCATGACTGAAGCTATCATATGAATGTCAAGCAAACTCAGCTCCATAAAATACTCATACGGCCATCTGGGCCCCATAATCGTGGTCTAAAAACTAGGCTGGCTCGAACTCACTCGACTCAACTCAAGATTGGCCTGAATTGGGTAAAACTACAAGTGGGTAAAACTCTAACTCGGAAGCTAGGATTTAACAACCTCCTCCTTATAAAAATTCCATCCACGGGATTTCTAACATCAATTATGATTGGAGGACTCAACTGAAGTTGCCACAAAGCTGGCAAAACTAAAGCTATTGAGCTATGATATGGAGATAAGCTCTCCCTCGTAAGTTGCCTGCATAGAGCCTAAACGGACCAACATGAAGCTGAAACTCTAACCACTGACGATGCTCGCTAGCTTCCTACTAATCTGGCTAGATAGGACCACTTATGCTGGAAACATCTGGTTGGACCGACCTCCAGGTCACTGCCAACTATGGGAATCAGGAATGCAAAGACCTTAGAGAAAAATTCTGGGTTCACCCCTAAGGGCCTACTGGGTTGGTCAAGCAGGTGCTCTAGTGTACTGTAGGGTACTAGTTTGAGTTACATCAATTAAAACTATATCGGTGCGAGGTATGTGCCTAACATCTACCCATTTCTCCTTGATCCTCATCGATATGACAGGTTGACTACGTGTACACTCAGGGCACTCTACTCCAGGTCTTTACGACTATACTAGGTGTCTTTTGAGTCGTGCTAGCATATGCTAGACTCGGATACCAAGTAAGGGTGTATGCTAATGAGTTGTATGGCTCACTGTCGCTAGTCTAGGTCAAACTCTCAGGTGTCCCTATACAAGGAATTAGATTGCTCACTGGGTTCTACTTAACTTGGTCCAAGTCAAGTATCTCACTCTATTCTAGAAGAGAATAAGGATGGCTGCTACAGCTCTATTGCATACTATGGCTCTGGTGGCTATCTATCAACCACTCTTTGCTGAAGGGAACTCTTTGTGACAAAATCGCAGTGACAACACCTGTGCATGCACAATCTGTCTCAAGGAGTATGAAATATACTTTGCATGGACCTATGCAGTCTACATCTTGTTTGTGATTTGTGCACTGGTCAATGTCTACTCATCTCCACTATCTACGTAAACTGGTGGTATGACTAGTATATCTGGAAGATTGAGTGTGAAAATACTCGGGTTGAAGGCTTGGCTCTGTCTGACATCTCTGGTCACATGAAAAAGAGACTGGAAAAGAATACACTGTGGTAAGAAAATCCTACTAGGTATGTACATCACTCAATTTGTGGTGATGTGAGGATATCCGTCTGAGTCACAACTGGGTGGCTCAAAAAAATATGGGTAGGTCCATGGACTTGTCTATAAGATCTTCATGATTGGACTCCGCCACAGGTGGCCAGCCAATGAAACAACCAATCAATGACGAGCCTAATAGACGACTCCTATGGGGCTCTAGTTCAATTAGCTAATAGAAGGCATGTGTTTTGGAGGTTAACTGGCACTAGTCATGCACTTCTAAATGGGTGGGGTTCAAATGACCAATGGGACCACTATCTCCCTTCTGAGCCTACGGGGACTCATAAAGAGAGTTTGAGACATGTCTCATTCATTCTTTAGTGTAGTGTCTCTAACTGTCATTCCATACAAATTTCTAGCACTCAATCTTGACTCACTTGACTACTACCGTTGTTGTAGACTCTCAAGCAAGTGCTATCAGCCAAGATGAGCATACATTGGTGTCTCTCTATTAGGTCATCATGGTTTAGTCTGGATTGAAGTCCCTGCTTGTGTCACTCCTAAACTGGGGTGAAGTCATCACTATAAGACTAGTCGGCAATCACTATCGACACTGCAAGCCCTAAATAGTCTTGCGAAGGCACCTCTTATGCTCAGAACCAAAGGCTCAACCTTATGGCTCAAAGGCAAGGACCTAATTATGCTAGCAAAGTACAAGGAAATCCACCTCTCTTAAGGACACTCCCTCACTGAACCCACCATATATGCTAAAATTCTAATACGAGTTGAACTCCTCTCAGTGGTTGGGCTAATCACTGAATGAGGCATACTACACGTTTGATCATCTACTAATCATTTGATATGTGTATACTCGTTGTGGGCCCACAGATGCACTATCATGGTGAGTGAGCAATCTGACCACTCTAATCATCCCTTATGGAGGTCATACTGTCATGTTTTTTGGCTCTGTCCATACGCTATCTTTTAATACATATATGACCTAAGGATATTAGGTCAAGGCATTGGTATGCAAGATAGTTGTGAAGTTTATCTTGTGCCATCACATTAGAATAATTCTGGTGCACCTAACTTTCCTCTGTCTGACTGATGTTACGGTAGCAATAGCTTGTCCTCAATCTTTGATCTACTTTGCTTCAAAATTGTGATATGTCATCTCTGTGTAAGGCTAATAACATCCTCAAGTAGATGTCTTCCTGTAGGGTGAGGAAACTACTTGGCCTATGCTTCTACAATAACTGCTCATTCTAACGGCGGTAGTGTGCATTCAGTCAATTGTAGTACATCACAGTTGGTGGTTGCACAACTTGAATTGCGGTTGTGCATCATGACGGTGGTTGTGCTATTCGGATGGTGGATATGCAACTCGGATGGTGGTTGTACAACTCGATTGGCTACAATGCTATCCAAGTACTGAGGGTCTAATCATGATCATGTACATCATGAACCAACTATTGTCTCGACATGTCTTCCTCCATGTCTCTGGCTATGTAGAGGTGGCAGCTAACAACTCGACTCAAGTTGTCCAACCATGCGTGTATGATCTAGAGGGGTCTAGATTTGGTGGTGGCACGTACGATGGTGAACCTATGCTACGCCCACACTGATCTCCTGAAATGTTGGGTGAGTCCTCCTATAAGCGCTGGCTGGCTCTCAATAGCAATTATTGATCTCGCACTGGTGGAATTATGTCAAATATTTGATCTCGTAGGCAATGGTGGTCTTAATCTCCTCGCCATGTCAAGGCCACTGTCTATAAAAGAGAAGCCAAAGATGTTGTTGGGTCAGACATAAATTAGTTGAAGAGGGAAGTGGTGAAGTGCCCATGGGACCATAGGTTCTCCTTGCTACTCATCTTCATCCACTACTCTCTCTTGGAAGTAGTCCATCCAAGTCATCTACCACAAACTCTCATCTGCGCTCCAAGTACTCTAGTGGTTCCATTGGCATAGCTATAACCTCCATCTACAAGGATCTCTCTAAGGGTCAAAGTTCTCCAAGCTAGACCTCAAATTATGTCTCATGGATCTGTCCAAGGCACTCAGTGGTCCTTGCTCATGTCTCACGTAACTCTACCAATGTTTCCATACTTTAAACTCCTTGCATGTGTCATCTTTAACACAATATACACCATGTCTCAAGGAAAGAGGACTGATGTCGTGACATGCAAAAAAGAGACACATGCTACATTGTAGTCGCCAATGCTCTAGGTACTCATGCCATCATCCCACTCAACCTTAGCTGACTAAACATGTGGATACTCTAAGCCATCCAAATCTTTGGCACAGTAATAGGAAAGGACGGGTCTCTAATTTTATCATGATATGCTTATGAGATCCATGTTGGCATCTACTGAAATCAAGATCTCATATCTATCTAATAACTTCCATAACTATTAACACTGAAGCATGCATTGCTTAGGTCTAACTGAGCAAAATTCTAAAATTTTGACAAGAGATCAAAGGAAATACCTGCCGGCTTGACTTAGGACAACTCCACACACTTGGCTCAAAACATGAGTCTTTTATCTCAATCAGCTAAGACAAGGCTCTGATACCAAACTGTAAGACCTCAATTTTGGTTCACCTAAGAACTAAACCAAAAATATTACGATCGAGTCAAGTATTGTCTAAAGCTGCTAATCTGTAAAACTCAATCAATAATATAGATCGAAGCAACCCTGTTGGTGTCTTGAGAATAGAAGATATTACTAAATATGAGTGAGAACACATCAAATATAAATAAAAGTATGAAAGAAAATAACTACATTGAGCTCAAGTGTGTGTCGGATTTACTTGTCCTTCTACCAAAGCCAACCCAAGAACACAAGACCTACATATATAATATGAAAAATGTCACTAATGAGTCTTACTGGTTTGAAAAATAACTAACAAACTATTAAGTGGAATCTAATATTCCACAAAAAGAAAACAATATACATATTCTCTTTGTGAACTCTCAGAGGACATCTACTCAATAGCAATCAAGCTACAAACTCGACAACATCCCAAACTTAACTAGTGTTATGCCACTCTCGACAAATGCCTCTCTAAGCAGTGACTGGTCCCACTCTCAAGAAATAGCATATAACTACGTGAGAGTCACAGCAGGCTCTTGATTAGTAAGAGGGTTGTTCCATTCCTGAGGGATCCTAACAACTCCATGTTTTGAGCTTCTACACAGCTGGAGAAGTGGGGAGGTTTACAGGTACAGTGTAATACAACGCATGTCCAGACTTATGGTTAAAAGGGTACTCAAGGTGACTGTGTAAGAGTATTCAGGCATTGTGCTCTTGGCCAGATGTTGAGAGGTATGGAGAGGGCTTAGGTTATGCGTTGTTTCCGAGAGTGGGACTAATTATTGCCATGAGAGGCATAGCACCAATTATGTTTGGGATGCTGTCAAGTCTACAGGTTTATGGCTCCTTAGTAGATGTCCTTTGAGAGTTCACATGGAGAATATGTATA